>CAMOHE010053198.1:147395-163969 GCA_946598075.1 Artocarpus hirsutus | reverse complement strand
AGTGGTGATGGTTGAATATATAGGCATCAAATTAATTGAGGAGCGGGATAGAATTAAATGAGCATTAAAAGACAATGTTATCATGTCTCCCATGGAGACTTTTAGCAAATAATGTCAACATAATTGAGGGGACAAATGGGGTATGTTGTAGAAGAAGATGAAGGAGGCATTAAAAAGGTAGTTGAGAAAACATATCGATGTCTCCTGGTAGTTGAGGTGAATTAATTCTATGTCTCCAAATGATAAGGATGCTATTTAATTGAGTATTAATGTAGCGGGACCAGGTTGGTAGAAATAAGTGATAGGTAGATTTAAAATATTTACTACGGAGACTTAGTAAAAATGCTAAAGTGACATTTTATTCTTATGATTTTACAAAAAATCATACCCGTTAAAATAACGGGTGTTTCAATCTCATAATGGGAAACAAATTTTACAATTTGAAATTCAAAAATAAGTCAAAATCTGATAAGATCAAGTAACTTTCAATCAGCTTCGTTGGCAAGGGGCGGTTGACTGGCATATGGCTTAGGCAATCAATTGGTTGTCTTCAGCTTGGGCCATTACACGTTGCATCAGCTAATAGCTGATATCGTAGAGCTCTTGTCATTTTTCCACAAGTGGTTTTGTTGTTTAGTTTCTTGAGAAGTGAATTTTATGGCTTGTATTCTTGCTTATGGATATATCATAGCAGAGGATCAAATAACTAAAAATCTGGTATTCTTTTTCAAATTGTAGCGTTTTACAAATTGTTTGTTACTTTTGTTGATTTTGTGTATGTTATTGAATGAGAATGAACAAGTTTTGGCAATTATTGGATTTGAAAATTTTGTAACCTGTTTTATTAGGGATTATATATATATATTTTTATCTATTTTTTTTTTATGTTTTTGTTGTAATATGTTTTTATATTATTTTTTGTGAATTCTTGTGCATTATAGGCTAATCTGATAGGTTTTGCTTTAGTATCTGACAGGTTTTACTCCAGTATCTAGCTAGTTCTACTCCGGCACCCCCTGTTGGCGACCAGGTTTTATTTAATTTTTTTTTTGTTTTGAATAAAAAATGAGATAATCTGAAAATTTTCACACTGGAACTTGGAGGGTTCCAACTTCGAAACTTGGTGGGTTTTGCAACAACACCTAGTGGGTTTCGAGAGGAAACTTGGCGAGTTTCGCACCAACACCAGGCGGCTTCCACACACCTAGGGGATTCAATGACACAACCTACAATGTTTCGCTGCGGCACCTTGTATCAATGACTAACGGCCATAGTTTTTTTTAATAAAAAATAGGATAATTTGATAGATTCTGCTACGGAACCTAATGGGTTCCACGCTATCACATGGCAGGTTTCGTGACAACACTTGGCGAGTTCTGCTTCAGAACTTAGTAGGTTTTGTGACCAGACCTTGCTGGTTCATCAACAAAACCTATCAAGTTCCGCTTCAGTACTATGCGTCAACGACCAGAGGCGGTTGATATTTCATTGTTTAAAAAAAAATATATGAGAGAACCTGAAAGGTTCCTACTCTGGAGACTAGAAGCGGTTGGTATTTTTTTGTTTCTCAAAAAAAATATGAGGAACCTAGTAGGTTCCTGCTCCGGTAACTAGCAAGTTTTACTCCGGCACCCACATCGGCGATTGAAAGCGGTTGATTTTTTTTTGTTTTAAAAAAAATATAAGGGAACCTGGTAGGTTCCTGCTTTGAAACCTACCAAGTTCCTTTTTGTCCACTAACCCAAAGGCAGTTGACATTTCTTTATTTTAAAGAAAATATAAAGAGACCTTATATGTTCGATCTTGCTCTAGCACCTCGCGTTGATGACCGGAGGCAGTAGTATTTCCTTGTCTCAAAGAAAACATGAAGGAACCTGGATCCTTATTCGGTACCTATCAGGTTTTGCTCTGACATTCCGTGCAAGTAACTGAAATAATCTACCATATGAAAAAATGAGAAGAAAAAATAATTTAAATATTTAATAAATCATTTTTTTTTCTATTTAAAGATAGTAAGATAACTTGCTTTCTCTATAATTATAAATAATAAAGACCAAGTGTAAATAATAGCAGGAAACCGTACAGAAGAAAAGATTTGAATGTCTTTCAGACTATTTGGGCCTTGACTTTTTTTTTGCTTAAAAAAAAAAAAAAAAAACTGGGTTGTGAAAGGGACCCACTCCTCGCATGGTGGTCCCACAGAAGGCAAGAGCTTTTTACAGTGCACAGTTGTCGAGCGTAGACGGTGCTGGCAAGCCTAAAAACATTCATGTCCATGGCTTATTACAGGCCATCTGTTATTCCACCTCCATGTATGGGACTCTTGTTAGCAAAGATTTATGGCATGAATACCTAGAATTTTACCTACTATGGAGTTATGAAGTAGTCTAACCTCATTACCGTAGCTTTGGAAAAAGTGGCCTGAAATTGCTGAATATTGCGGACAGGAAAATGTTGCTGATTTTTCATTTTCTGACCCTCAAGGTTGTTCTCTTGTGGTCAGTTTTCCATATTGTTCAGCTAGCATAATGTTGTGTGCAAACACGAGGTTCTGCAATATGTGACAGTCTCTCCATATTTTCACCATCATGAGAGCCCTTCTAAAAACGAACCAAAAGTAAGAATTTAAATTTTGAGAGGAATAATATTGTAATAAAGTTGGCATGAACCAATATTTTTTGGTTCAATCTATGTTCTCAAAATGGGTTAAAAAAATTAACCTTAATTTATGAATTTGAACGACAATTTAAACAAATTATATAATTTTTTATGAAACAAAACAAAAGAGTTTTAAATTGCGAACAAAATGCAACAATGATTTTGCTTGCTCTAATTAAAGTATTGTTGTTCTAGTACCAATTCTTCCCCTTTTTTTTAGGTGAACAATTTAAAGGAGGTTATAGAGGCACCAAATCCTAAGTTGTGAAGTTTAATTTAATGCCCTAACAAATTATTACCTTATGTAAAAAATTACAAAAATTGATTAAAATTTCATTAACGGTAATTTGAAGATTTCACATTTGTAAAATTCGATTGTACATGTTTCCTATATATAAAAGCGGACACTAGTTTTGGGTAACTAGAGAGGGTAGAGAACACATAATTAAGTGATGCACAATCTTTTCATGTATACTTCTTCTTCGTTATAGAGAATTTCCACAACGACTATAAGTGGACCTAATCTTCATATTGAGAATAAATCATTAACTTTTGTACATCTTTTTTCTACTTATTTTTTCTTCAAGCGTTTTTATTTACTTTTTTTTTCCTATTTCGTAACACTTCTTGTATTTTGCTTTAAATCTTTTGTCTATAACATATATATATATATATATATATATATATAGGCACTATTGTTTTCTACCGAAATGCACGTTTTGGTTGAAACATGCGTTTTAGTTCTCTCCTCCCTCCTTTTTCTTGCTTTTAAACTTTTTTCCGTTTCTTCCCTAATATTTTTTCTTTTTCATTTTTTTTTGCCTTTCTTTTTAGCATTTCTTGTTTTCTTTTCCTTTCTAGCCTTTTTTTCTGTTTTTCTTCTCTAAATATTTTATCTTTTTTAATTTTTTCCATTCTTTTTATTATTTTTCTTAAAATTTTAGATCTAAATATATATTGTTGAAGTACATTCTTTCATCTAATTTGTCCTTATTAAAAGCACTTTAAATATTTTCCCACTTAAATGCTTTGTGCCTTTTCGCTAGAGGATCCACAACAATTAAGTTATTGTGAATTTGTAATGTATTTTTTAACATTTTTTTCTCCTCCCACTTCTCTCTATTAAACAATTTTTTCCCCTCGTCATTTTATTTTACTAAATACAATATCAGTGTTAAATGCGTGTTAACAACTACATAAAACCTTTATTATTAAATTAACTAAAAACAGTAATCAAATAGTAATCGAAATTTTAATTTGACATAAAGCTTACAAAATTACTCCACGTACATTGCAGGTGCTAGCCAACTAGTATATTCTATAAGTGCCTTAACTCCATCTGACCAAAGTCTTCGTGCAGCCAAAAGTAATAAATAATTTCTCTACTTGTCTTCGGTGGTTAAAAAAAAAAAAAGGCTTGAGCGATGAGTGTCTGTAGTGAATTAATACAATAATCGACGGCAAACAAGCTGCATGAACTAAAAAGGACGCTTTCCTAATGTTGAATCTAGCACATTAATAATTTCAATCCATATGCGACTTTATTGCCTTTGTGGCCTAAGGTTAAGGGCTAGAGACTCAATGAAATGTTTTTGTCGTTTTGTGGCTATAGGAATGCATAGTTTTGTGGCATTGAAGGTTTATATTTAAGTGTTCTATGAAGGTTAAGGGAGTTTTTGACGTGTTTAGAAACCTTCGTTTGAACCAAATGGTTTAAATCAATTGGTTTAAAATACTATAATATATAAAAGTTGTATAATGTAGTTTATTTTTACTTTACAATGTAGCATGTAAAAACTTTATATTATTTGAGTTTAAACTAATTGGTTCGAAACAATTTTTCAAAAAATGTTTCATCTCTCATATTTTCAACATTATTAATTCCCTAACGCCACACTTTAGGCGGAGTGGATTAATTATCTCTCGTATGTATGCCCTTCTCTAGTGTTTTTGCCCATTTTCCCCCTCTAGCACCTAATCGTTTATTATATCATGGTAAGAATATCTATACTTTAACACTTAAATAAATAATATATGAAGTATGTTGTTGTTCATCATAAAAAGGAAGTTATTACGAACAATATAAATTTCTAAAAAAAAATGAGGAAAGGTTGCTTACCATAAGATACAACAGGCATAGACCATCTCACTGATTTGAAGGACAACTGTAGGATTTAAGAGCAATCATATTTAACCCCGTGGGGTTATAATTACACTACCAATAAAACAATAGGACCCGATTTAAAAAATACACTATACACTAAACTGTGACCCATAGTTTTGTAAGTAATGACCCCATGAGAATGAATAGAATTTTTTAGAATATAAAGTTTGCCTTAATTTAGTACTGCTCTCCTGACAAATGTTTTTATCATTGTAGTTTTTTTAATTTATGTATTTTTGAAGATAACAGGCTTTTTTAAGTTCACACCAATAAGACCACATCCTATTTGCTTATTTATCTCTAGGTTTGGGACACATAATCTATAAGGAGATTCTAGGTTTACAAAGTGAATTTTATACACATTTTTCATGTTTTGCTATAAAGAGATAAAAAAAAAATCTCTTTTGTGAAGACCCACATATTTTGGAAATGTACGGCTCTTGCCGACCATAAGGCAAGGCATGTGTTGAGTGAAACTTTTTCTTTTTCTTTCTAGGCTTAACTAGAAAAGAAAAAAAAAACATATTGATTGCTTTTGTGTGGTTCAATTTCTTCGTTTTGCATTTGGAAGCAGAGGTAGGTAATAGTTTTGAGAATTGACCACTTAATTATTTCACATAAAGGATAAATGGGGGGAAAAGGAAAGAAATATGTGTTTGATGAGTTGATATTTATTTAACGTATCTTTACTTTTCACATTGATATGAAATAAGGTATGATTTTAACGGGACGAAAGGACATTTTTGGACAGATTCCTTGAAGGTGCTTGGATGACATGTGTGTTTTATATATATATATATATATATATATATATATATATATATATATATAATGCTGGATGTATAAATTTAAATAGCTTGTTTGGATATACATTAGAAGAATCAATGACTTGTCTGGATATGCATTAACAACCTTAAAATGTTTATCAATAAATTTTTAAAAAAAATTAATTTCAACTATGGTAATCTTCTTATTGATTATCCATGTTCTTAATAAAAAATGTGATTTGATTTGTTCCGGCATAGAAAGTCCAACAACCAAATATTGTCTCTCTCTCTTTTTTTTTTTTTTTCTTCTTTTGGTCACAAAATTACCTTTCTGTCTCTTCATTTGAGTGAAAAAGATTCCAATATTTTTTAAAAGTAAAAATAAAATATAAAATTTATTTTGGTCTATTTTAAAAGTAAAAATAAAATAAATGAAGACAAATATATTTTTGGGGTAAATAAATGAAGACATATTTATTAAAGAAGAAATGAATAACAACGAAAATTGTGGTTGCCCTCCGATGTGTATGCCCGTGGGCCTGGCCCTTGCTTAGCTGGACCAAATAATTTGTGGTCCAAAACTTTGATTCCCATTATACTTTTGTTTTCTCTAATTTCTGCCTCTTCTGGAACAAACTTGTTTCTTTGGCAATTAATTAATCTTGAGGAACTATTTATCTAGACATAAGTTTGGATTAGAGTCCAAATTAAACGCCAAACACATCATTAAAATGAGGATTAGGTGCAAATAATAGCGGGAAACCGTACACAAGACAAGATTTGAATGTCTTTCAACTTATTTGGGCCTCGACTTTTTTCTGGGGTCCAAAAGAATATTAAAAAAAAAAAAAAAGTGAGCTGTGGAAGGGACCCACTTTTCACATGGTGGTCCCACTTAAGGCATCGCTTTTACAGCGCACAGCTGTCGAGCAGAGACAGTGCCAGGCTGGTAAGCCTAAAAACAATCATGTGGGTGCAGGGTAATGTGGCCCACTTCCACGCATGCATCACGTGGTACTTATCAAATTGGAGAGTTTAGACCACCGTTTCACTCTCGAACACCAAAATATGAGAACCCTCGCTTAGGTGTGGCAATAATTATGTTTGTGTCGACACATTTATAACATAGTATGTTTAGTTCAAACACAAATATGATACGATTAATAAACTTGTTAGAAATACCAACACGAATACGACACGCCTATGGCACGCGTAACACGGCACGACACGATTAACACGATTATTAAACTTGCCGTGACGGGTTGACACGATAATAACACGTATATGACACGTTTATGACCCAATTAACTAAAAATTAAAAAAAATTAATTTTTTTTAAAAAAAAAGCCAATAAAGAAAATTAACAAAAACACAATATCTAATTAATACTAATCTACTATAAATATTTCAAATATTTTTATTTTTAAGTTTAAATGTGTTATAAACGGACGAGTCGTGTCGTGTAGTGTCAATACGTTTACGGCCCGTTTAATTAAACGTGTTAAGGCATGTTTAGCGTGTTAGCACGAATCAAATCCGTTTATTTTCGTGTTATTCGTGCCAACTCATTTGTGGCACAATTAATAAACGTGCGGTCCAAACCCGTTTATCTCGTGTCATTTTCATATTGTATCATCGTGCTATGTCCAAATTACCAGCCCTACCCTCGCCAACCAAAATGATAATAATAACGGGTAAAATTTTATTTTAGTATTTTGTGTTATATTGAAAGATAAGTTTGATATTTTTTGTTTTGAAAAATTTCATTCCTATATTTCAACTTTTCAAAAAAAAATTTTTAGTATTTTGGAGTAGTTTTTCAAAACATGAAAAAACAAAATTACACATTTTACAAAATATAATCAGTTGACTAAAATTTTTTAATCAAAAAAATTGTAAAAATAATTAAAAAAACTCAAAAATTTCAATAAATTTTCAGAAAAAGAAAACTAGAAAAAGTCTACCTATTGTAACGAGGTGAGGAAGAAGGCTAATGGAGGAGCCACAATGTGGATCGGGGTTGGAATCAATAGGGAATGCGATTGATTCAGCCATTGATGGATTTGCAATGGCGGCTCTCTTCATTCCTAGCCCGTCAACCTAGCCCATAGCACACCCCCCACCTCTATCGGCTAACTCCATCACACCCACTATCCCTATCAATGTTGCACACCCCTCCTCGTTGCCCCAACCCCAACTCAGCCCCTCTCCATCACACCGTCCCTACCCTCGTCACCCCACCACATCACACCCACCATCCCCATCAATGTCGCACACCCTTCCTTGTTGCACTGCCCCCACCCTCTTTGCCCACGCCTCGGTCGCCACCCCAGTCGCTCCATGCCACCCTCTACCATTACCTAGTAAAGAGAGAGAGAAGAGAGAGAAAGAGAGTAAAGAGAGGGAAATAAAAAGAGAATATGAAACTAGAAGAGCGAGAGATAGGTCCAGAGGAAAGCAAGGAAAAAAAAGAATTAGAAAAAACATGAAAATGGGCTTTTTTGCATATCAGTTTTTTAGTTTTTGAGTTTTTTCTTCAAAATTTCAGTAAACTATAAAAGGGGGCAATTTTGTCTTTTTATCTCAAAAAGAGCTCCGAGGAACTAAAAAAAGATTTTTTAAAAGGTTGAGGTATCAGTATGAATTTTTTTAAAACAGAGAGTACCAAACTCATATTTCGATCTAACACAGGGTACTTAAATGAAATTTTTCTATAATAAGTTAGTTCAAATTTGAACTAAAAAAAGCTTGTTGGAATTCATTTTGGCATAGAAAGTGTTTGAGAATCATGTCCTATGTCAAAGTTTTAATTGTTATAGTATAAAATTTTTACATGCTATATTATAAAGCAAAAGTAGGCTACAATTTAAAGCTCTTACATGGTACAATGTTTAAGTTCTAGCTTAATTCCCTAACATTCTAATAGTATTTTATCTCACAAAATTTGAATTGTTCTAGTGATTTTAGTTCGAATTGTTAGTTTAAAACTATATTTCTAAAACAGCTAAATAGAACAAAAATAAATAAATAGATTTTCATGTAATAGAATGAAAAAATAGATTATTGAAAACACGAAAAAAAAATTAAAACTAGCTTACTGGCGTTCAATTTTTCTAATGAAATACATGTTTATTAGAATTGTGATTTGCGTATGGTTTAATTTTTTATAACACTAATAAAAAAAATTTCAAAAAAGGGAAAATGAATATTTGTTGTATTTTTTATTATTACTATGTCAGATTCTTCTGATAATTATAATTAAATTGACGGTAACTTATTTATAATTACTCATAGAGATTAAAATAAATATTTGGGAATAAATAATTATCAAAACTTATTGATGTAACGGTAAAAATTAATGATATTCATGACTTTTTTTTTACATTAGTGCAATTAAAAAAAAATTTCTTCAATTATATTTTACACGTTAAATAATTTTTATCCAAATTATGACTTAAAATCATGCAGGGGCGTTGGTGTGAGCTGATTGTCGTTTGTTTTCCAAATGTGCTGGTGTCGTTTTCTTTTGTTTAGTCTTGTCTTGAATGTCGTCTAGCTTGGTGCTCAGCTACTTACTTTTGTTTTGGATTTTGGACCGCAAATAAGACTTAGAACGCACGTTTTGTTCCCAGCTATTGATATAAGTAGCTGGTTTTGTCAGAACCTTAAGTTAATGAATTTATTGCCCAATCTTCAACGGATTGCAATTAAGATTCGTTTATTCCTTAGCTAAGGATTGGTTCTTGTGACCTTTTTCATCTTGTTTGGCCAGAGAAATACCCACAGCTGCCTTATGTATAAAATAATCCCTCATATAATGCCAAAAAAAGAATTCCTCGTATTTATCAAATGAATTTAAATTCGAAAAAGTATTTTATATTATAAAACTCTTATATATATTATATTATTTGAATTTATTTTTAAAGCTGGAATTTATTTATTTTTATATTAAACACGTTAAGAATCCCTTGTCAAGGATACATACTTGATATCACACGAAACCATATGATGGTTGAGTCGTGGACTTGCAAAGATAAGTCCAAAACACCTAAAAAGGGATAAGTGCAAAATTATTTCACACTTGGGTACACGTCAGTTGTTAACCTAGTCAGATATCATTCAATAAACAATAACCGACTGCTTGGATGAGCAGTAAGAACCATGATTTTTACTATTTTTTTAATAATAAACAGTATAAAGTTTTCACATGCTACAATAACAATAAAAAAAATTGCTACAGTGTAAAGCTTTATATGTTACAATAAAAGTGGTTTTAACCAAAGGTTTCTATCACCTTTTCAAACAGCCTATTAAACGTTTGCAGTTGCGAGCCTGTAGTTTCTTGGTGAGAATTTCACGTTGTGGCCTCAAAGATCTGGGCTCGAATCTTTTGTGCTCTAAAATTAAAATTTATTTTCATTTTTATTTTTTTTCCTTAAATTCCACTTTTTTTTTACTACTAACAAAAAAGAAATAAATAAAATTAAACAGTAACTGCGTTTGGTCAAAAAGTGAGGCAAGCAGCATGGCGGTTCACCAGATTCTCCTTGTCTATAATCTGTGAATAATTGATCTGGATTTTATTTTCCCTTTTTTTTATTGCTGTCTCTTAGATTTCACGGTTCTTTTCTTCTACCAAAAAAAAAAAAAAAAAGGGAAAAACCCCAATGTAAACAGCCCAGGGGCTATCACCCTATTCACCAGGTCCTGTCCATAATCTGTAAATAATTGAGATATATTTCTTTTATATATATATATATATATATATATATACGGACTTTAAGCCAATAAAATATAAATATTTTAACTATCATATTAATTTTTTAATAGTTTAATTTGTAATCAAAAATAATTTTTTATTACATATTGTAATTTTTAACATATATAATTACTGATCAAAGTATTAAAATTTCAATCCACCATTAAAAATTTCGTGGTTTGTCCATAAAACAAAATTTTTACCATAAGAAATCTCAATATATGTTTTAAATAATTGTCATTTTCAATAATATACGAATGGGTTCTTTGGTTTATTCGGTGGGGCCCGTTCACATCCTCATAATTGCCATTGAGCTGATGATTCTACCGACCACGAGTTGACGAGTGGAGCTAAGCAAACAAAAGCCTATTATGAGCAATTCCTTTGGAGAAAAGAAAAATTATAATAAATTAATAATCACTTCCCATCGACCTTGTTATTAAAGAATATGCGAATGATTAACACCTTTATCCCAATTTTTTATATTGTTTTTCTCCTTCACTTTCCTTGTCATCTGGATTAAGTTTATTATCTAAATGCCAAGACTTCCTTCATCATGACTTAATTTTATTATCTTTGCGTTTAGATAATCTTCATTATCATCTCCCGTTTTTCCTTTCTAAATATTATACACGATTTATAAACATGCAAAGAGGGTTCCTTCATTATAAGTGGTGTTTACCATAGTAGTTTTCAACCACGTTTCAATCACAAATAGTATAAAGCTTTCGTACGATGCAATACAAAACAAAAATAATCTACAATGTAAAGTTTTTACCTATTATAGTGTGCGGTTCTAACCTCATAGTTTTAACCACTCTCCCAAACACCTCAAGGAGTGGAAGCTGGATATACATTGATTATTAAACAAGAATTAATAGAGAAAAAAAAGAAATACGGTTGAAAATAATATATATATATATATATATATGTGTGTGTGAAATAAGAATTAGATAAACGTATATTCTATAGTATATCCAAATTGGGGGTGGTTGGAAATAGTTTCTGCGGTTCCTACAACTTTAATCTATGTTTTATTTTTCATGAAATGATAATGCTTTAAACACAAGTTTCTTTTCTTTTTCTTCCTTGTCTACTTTTATCGAATAATTGATGCTCAGTACAAAATTGTTGAACCCTTCTCTTTGGTGTAGGCCAAAATACGACGTTCCTTGATTATAACATCATTCATGTGATTCATAACGTATAAGAAGAAAGTAAAAAAGGGTTGTAAAATCTAGAATCTACATGAAATTAAACCCAAAAAGTAAGAGTGTTTGGCATTAAACCAACAAGAAGTTATTAGGTTTTAGCCTTTTTTTTTTTTTTTTTAAATATACATATCTACATTACATGATCGTCATGTCCTCATAAAATCGAGTCTTATTTTTCTGTATTTCATATCATTTTATCTAGTGATTATTCGGCACTTTAAATTGTAACATAAGATTAAAGACTAACTAAAATACAAAACTTTTCCATCATCACAATGCCCTAAAGAAAACGCCCTTTTTCTTCAAAGGGGAAGCCTTTTTTTTTTTTACCCTTTATGTTTTTAACACGACGTGATTTACTTTGTTTGGCTGAAATTCTATATGGTGAACAACGATAACATGTAATGATTTTCAAAGGACCCACAGTTCAAAAAGACAAAGCAAATCATTCAAACACTAGTAATTAATTGCAGATATAGTGGACAACAACAACCACTCTGCACCTTTTTAGTTATAGCTTTCAAACTTTCTAGACAGAACTGTAAATTCCTATGTCCACTAATTTATAATTTCCTAGACATGACGAGGGAAAGGAAATTGAAAGGAAAATATACATTAAAAAACAAAAATAGAGTGTAAGAGATCATGGAGTTAATGTATTAAGATAGTGTTTGGCTCACCATTCATACTCACAATTTATATTAAGAGTCCGTTTGGTTCATAAATTTGAATAAAAAATTTGAATGAAGATTTAAATTTTTATAAAAGAAAATACTGTAGCAAAATGATTCGAACTGTAATTTGAACCACGAACCAAAAACACCCTAAAAGTATTGTAACAATTCAAATTTTACCCGCAAAATACTATAAGAAAATTAATTCAAACTGAAAATTTTGTAGCTTACCCGTTAAACCAAACATTAAGTATTTGTGTTTGTTAAAAATAGAACAGATCATAAGCTGGTGACCATTCAATTAAACCAATTATATATACATAGTTTTATATATAAACTGTGGATTTTGGGACCTCAATAATCCAAGTTGCTTATATATACGTATATGTTTACTTAATAAACACGTTGTCAATGATCAACTAGAGATTCTTATTATAGGAAAAACGTGAACTAACCACTTAAATAGAAAAATTAACAATATAGTACCACTTGAATTAATCAATTTCGTATTTGGCTATTATTATACTCCACGCCCGTCCAACAATGCTTATCTCTTAGAAATGACACCAATAAAGATAATCATTGTGCTTATCGACAAAATAAATAAATACATACAATGATAATGTTGCTTTCACTTCTTTTTTTTTTTCTTTTGTGGAAAATAAGTACCCCAAATAAAAATAAAAAAAAGTCCATGTCCACTATTCTTCTTCTTCTTTTTTTACTAAACTAATAATGAAAATTCCAGTTGTCAAGGCTAGGAAGAATAGAAACTACTTAATCTTAATGTGGGATAATACTATAATGAAAGGTTTGCATGAAGAAATAGGAAAAGATGTCTGCCTTTAATTAAAATAAAGAGAGCGGGGACTTTTTCAAATAGTTAAGAAAACTAGTTCTCTTGTAATTACAACTATTTAAAAAAAAAAAGCTTTTTTTTTCTTTTTTTTTTTTAAGCATTTAAGTGGGAAATATATATATTCGATCTTTCTAGGCAACAAAGCTAAGCAGACAAAACCCCACTAAGTGCCCACATTACGTGTCTCTATCACTTATCTCCACGTGTCAATCATACATCACTCTAGCGGCCAAGCCGACCTTTATTGAACAAGGACGACTGTGTGTTCAACTTCATTCCAGAGAGAATTTCATGACCTTTTTTTTTTTTAAATAAAAAATAAAAAAACACAAAATTCGATAATTTAACAGGCTGTCACCAATCACATATTCAAATTCTAAATAAAAAAATCTAAAAAAAATTCGAGTCCCGACCTGCAACCGGCTATAGCCGGTTCACCATCCGGTGAGTACTCTCAATATAAGTGAAGCTCACCGCTGAGAAGTGGAGACGGGTCTAAATACTAGCTCCCAGCTCTTAGTGGTTAACAAAAAGACATATTTTGTTCGTCGTTACTTAATTATGCCGATCAGAAATATTGCCATCGGAGGTCGGGAGGAGGCGACTCACCCCGACGCCCTGAGGGCGGCGTTGGCTGAGTTCTTCTCCACCCTGATCTTCGTCTTCGCCGGGTCGGGCTCCAGCATGGCCTTCAACAAGCTCACCAACAACGGCGCCACCACTACCGAGGGCCTCATCTCCGCCTCCATCGCCCACGGCTTCGCCCTCTTCGTCGCCGTCGCAGTCGGCGCCAACATCTCTGGCGGGCACGTCAACCCCGCCGTCACCTTTGGCGCCTTCATCGGCGGCAACATCACCCTCCTCCGCGGCATACTCTACTGGATAGCCCAGCTCCTCGGCTCCACCGTCGCCGCCCTCCTCCTCAGGTTCGCCACCGGCGGCTTGGTGAGTTTATCATATCCCTTCAAGTTAGTTACAATTCATATTTCAGTTAGTTAATTAATTGGTAACCGCCTAACTAACTCCGTTATTTTATTACGGGTTTCGTTCCTGTGCTTCGCAGTCTGTTCCAGCTTTCGGTCTATCCTCTGGGGTTGGCGTATGGAACGCCGTCGTTTTCGAGATCGTGATGACCTTCGGATTGGTCTACACAGTTTACGCCACAGCCGTTGATCCGAAGAAGGGCAATTTGGGAATTATAGCCCCCATTGCGATTGGTTTCATCGTTGGCGCCAACATCTTGGCCGGTGGGGCCTTCGACGGGGCCTCCATGAACCCGGCTGTGTCTTTTGGGCCTGCCCTGGTGAGCTGGAGCTGGGACAACCACTGGGTCTACTGGGTTGGGCCTCTCATCGGCGGTGGGCTCGCTGGGCTCATCTACGAGTTCGTCTTCATCTCCCACACCCACGAGCAGCTCCCCACCACCGACTACTAAAAAAAACTTAAAAAACGACATTTCATTTTGTGGTGTATTTATTTGCTTCTTCCGAGAGTTTCTATTCTCTACTTCTTTCTTCTCTCTTTGTGTCTTAATCTGCACCGTTGATCTTTTTCATCAAATCACGATCACATCATGATCATCATCCCCATGTAATTGTAGCTTTGCCCTGGAAATGCCTTTGTGTGTGAATTTCTATAAAAGTTAGGGATTTAAAGCTCTTGTTGTATCTATCATCATCATTTTAATTATTCTCTTAGTTCATGTAATTTCCATTTAATTGCCTTTAATATTTTTCTTTTCTTTTCTTTTCTTTAAAAATAATAATTTGTTGCTGTGTCTTTGTCGTTGGTGTTAACATGATTAATCGGGAGAAAAGTTGTTTTAGACTATTTATAAATAGCGTATGGATAAGAGAAACGACAAACAAATGTACCAAACTTATTTCAGTCACATCCATTATTAAACTTATCATTAGGGGGGAAAAAAGAAATAAAATAAAAAGGGTCATTAATTGTGTTAATTCTAGTATGCCACCTGACAAATAGTGAGATCTACCAATTTAAACGGGGTTTTGCATTGATGTTTGGTTCCCTCATTTGTGAACATGGCAAACATTATTGCAAGTTAATAGCTTATTTCACTAGTTTGAGAATCCTTCGGTTGGATATGAAATAATTTTCTATCGATATTATTTTCAACGGTTAGGTTTGTATTAAGTTTTATTAGTTAAAAATATTTTTCGTTTTAATAACGTGATTTTGATCAGATTTAATATTCAAAAATACACATTATTTGACACAATATGTAAAAAGCTCTAACAATAGTTTTCTATTTTTAGGCCGTTTAATTACTTAGTTCTAGTTCGAATTAGGTAGTATTTTTCTCATAAAATTTAAATTTTGGACGATGATCTAAATACTCTTCATGTTTCTGAATTGAATTGAGACAGGCACTGTCAAATATTTCAAATTCCCACCGTCCAAAAGCATGGACCTACATTAAAATGGTGAAAAAGCTGCTGCTGTGTTTTGTATTAGCCACATCGTTATCTTCTCTTTATATGCCATGTTTTGTTGCTTCACTGGCATCCTTTGCAACTTGCATGAGACTGATTTGACCTCTCAGCCTATACGTACATATAAAAACAACAGTTACTGGTAAATTCTATTGCCAATATTCCAACACGTTTTATCATTACTTTATTTCCTTATCAAATTAAGTTAAATTCACATCATTTCACATATAATATTAAATTTAGACCACTAGTTTCTAGAGTAACGTGGTTTGGTGCCACAATTTATGGGTGGAAATGTGACTATTTCACAAAAATCAACATCAAGCAAACTATAGGACAAAAATAGGCTTCAACACCAATCATCAAACGATACTCGAAGTTCCAAGGGTTATATATATATATATATATGTATACATACATATACATTTATATATACCCTTTGAACTCCTCAAAGTTTAATTACATAATTTTCAACTACCAAAACCATATTGTGAGTTTGTGATATAATAGATAAGATCCAAAGGAGCACCAACGTGAGAAAAAGAAAAATAAAAGAGTAGAATAGTAAAAAATAAACATGTTTACACATTACATATATACAATGTCCGGATCAATGGTTTGAATGATTAAACCAGTTTAAACGAACATTTTTTTTTTCGATTTGAACCGATAAACCAAACATATACAAACGAAGGGAGATATTTAAATTTGTTTTGAATAGGCTACAAGGACTACTTGAAGCACCCAAGACAATTGTGATGAAATGGAAAAATGCATGTGACGGAGAGATTCCGTTTCCTCTCAATCGTAAGACCGTGGCAAACATAGCACGTGAAACTCTGGACCAAATTTTTAACCTCACTTTAAGGGTGGGACCTAATTTGTTGTCCTTACATTGCCTCTTTTAGCCCCATTTTTTTGTATCACTGCTTCTTTTAAAAAGGGTCAAGTTCCATTATTTTCACGCAGGCAATAAACTCCTCGGCCTGCTCAGGTTGTCGTTTGTTGTGTTTTTTTTTTTTT
>CAMOHE010053198.1:111419-145673 GCA_946598075.1 Artocarpus hirsutus | reverse complement strand
ATATATATATATATATATATATATATATATATATATCGGATATTTCTACCACATCGATGCCTCTCGTTACCATGAAATTTCAACTCTGACTTCTCATCAACCTTCACCTGGGTTTTTCTAGAGAACATCAAGAATATAACTTGGGCATCACTTCCTAGGTCTTTGAAGTTCCATCCTAAAAACTTAATCTATTAGTAGAAGTATCTTCAGTCATTTCTAAACCTATTTAAAATTTCATATCTCAATCGACTTTGTTTACACACTCCCAACAATATCCATATCTCAAAAGGATCAAAATACGAGACTTAAACATTACGAGGCAGTTTGGTATCAATTTTTAAACAATTTCCCTCTTTTCTCAACAACAATGTTTTGGAAGTGATATTGAAACGAAAAATTTGCTTTCATATTTTGTTAAGAAATTAAATGAGAAAATGCTTTGGAGTTTTCCTTTGCCATTTTCAATTTTTAAGGTCTCTAAGTACTTAATATATTCTCTAGAAAAACAACCAACAAATACAATTCAGAAGCAATTCCAACACCATCCTTTAAAAAATAACTTTAAGAACGCTCCGAAATGGGTCCGGTAGGTTTTGTGTCCTATATTTCGCTTATCAAACGGACCCTACGACCGACCCTTTCTCCTAATTAACTCCCCATGAAAAAAACATGCATATGTTAATAATCAACCTAGAATTGTTTCAAACACGCAATTCCTTAGATTGTCCAAACCCAAGCCCTTCAAAATCAAAGGGATTTCCCAAATCAATGGACGGCGTGGGGTTATGGTTAAAAACCAAGCAAAATATCTTGCACGGCTAGGCGTGGGGAGATTTTGAGGGCCCCGCAAATTGCTATCATTACAGGGTGGACGGTTCTAATAAATGTCTATCCAAGGTCATGAAAAAGGACTTTAACGTGAACGAGGATAAGGCAGTTGTTGCGGATAGAGATATTTGGCTGCGTTTCACGTGGAAACATTGAATACATCGAGGTTGAGTACCAAACTAAGAGATTGCCCATTTGTGGAATTTGTGTCTCTCATAAATGTAGGTAATTAAAATTTTACTAGAATATTTGGTTTTTAATTTATAGCCATATATGGATTGAAGAACTAGGAACGTATTATAACAGTGCCTTTTTTTTTTTTTCAGCAGCTTCTTTCCATTTCCGTGATTTCTACTCCTATGGATCGAAACTCAAATGAAGGAGGGTTTTTTTTAATCATTATTTTAGTGTGTGTGAAAAAACACACATGGAGGAGGGTTTTGGTCTAGCTACAAGATAGGGATAATTGCTTTTTGAATTATACGAGTTAGGTATGGAGTAAAAGATAACTTTGTTATAGAAGGGGTTAGATTAAAAAAAAAAAAAGTACCACAGAAATGGTTTTTAAAAGATGAGTGAAGACAACTTAGTTGGTTGTAAGTTTCTCTACCCTAACCATAGATTAAAGGTTTCACGCTGAGCCCCACTTAAAAATGGTGGCATTCTTCGTCACCTTTATAAAAAAAAAAAGAAAAAAGCAATGGTTTTTCAAATTGACCCGGCATGATCCCTAACCGGGTTGGAAAACGAATAGTGGGCCTACTCATAAGGTTGTAATCCTTTGGGTCTAACATTGGGCTGGGATTTGAGGGCCACCAGCAATGGCGTGAAAGGATTACCCCTTTGTCATTTTCTCTATCCATATTGCAAATGTGCAGAAGGGAATCAACTATTTTTTGTTGAAAAGGTCCAAGGGAAGAGATAAATAAACCTTTGGAAGTGATAAGCACAAGTTTTTTGACCAATTGACTGGTAAGTCATCGTGGGTCGTCCATTGCCAAAGAACAGTGATACAGTTCCACCAGATTTTTGTACCCTAGCAGTGTCGTAGAAGAGTAAACAGTCGTTTCTGCTTGCAAAAAAGTGATTACCTTTTGATAAGATTACAAAAAGTGACGATTGATAAGGGAAGCTTTTCAACTCTCGCCTCATCTCCACTTCCAACTTTTTTGAAGTTGATATATGTCTCATACAAAGGTTCTCTACCATCAAAACCCCCACAGCCCATCTTTTGGGAATCTATCAGTCACAAGCCCAATGGACCATTTGTTTTGGATAATAGGTGGGTCACAAAGTATGAGACATGTAGGTGGATCTTATCTTTTATCAGTAATGAGATTTAACACTAACAGTGTCTTTAAACATTTTTTATTTTTGAGTGTCCCTAATGGTATCTAAGGAGCTACTTTATGTTGTGTCATTTAATAACCAATAGAAAAGCATGAAAAAGTATTACAATTTTTTTCTCAAATGATGTGATAAAATGTAATGATTAGACGCTATTTAAGGTATCAAAATTAGACGAAATGTCGTGTTTTTTTGAAGGTGGTGTGTACCTCTCATGTGCCAGTGCTTTGACAGGTTATCTACGGCTCTCTCACCCCCTTGCAGCGTTGCCCGCTTTGCTTATTCTCTTGGACTCAAAGGGCATAGGAGGCTCGTTTTGTGTTTTTTGAGATTTTATCTTTGGTTTTACTTATTATTTTGTTTCCATAAAAGGGGATGCTTTTGCTGCGGTTTGTATGTAGTTGTTTATCTTTGCGGTGTATCTTGTGTTGTGTAACAACAACCGTGGTTTTTCCCACTTTTTGTGGTCGAGTGTGTGTTTAGTTTGCCATACTTTCTATGCAGTGTAGTGAGTGACTTTTGTGTTGTAGATCTCTTGATTTTGGACAATTAAAAAGTTTTCATAGACTGCAATATGTGTTGTTGAAAGAGCCACATATGTGCTCTATATTTAGCGTAGCTATTGTGTTTCTAAGTTGGAATTTGGTAGTTAGTTTCTCCCTCGCGCATTTCATTCGAAATTACTAATGGAATGTTTTAGGGACGTTTGAATCAACGTTGGTGTTTGTACTCGCATCTTTAAAAAAACAGAATAGTACCGCAGAGTTTTTTTTTTAAAAATTATAGCTCTAAAGGGTCTAAATTATAAGATTTTATTTGGTTTTCAGAAAAAAGTAGCAGTATTTAGCTCGATGGAGATAGGGCTAGGCCTAAAGGTGGGCCCCAATAGGTGGGACCCACACGGGCTGCAGTGTTTTTCTTGAGTAAATTGTTCCCTTTCTGGTATGATGTTAATTTGCTAAGTAGCTATAAATAGAAAACATAGGTAAAAAATAACCGCGAATTCTCAAAGTTTGCACACTTCATCAGAACTCGGAGTAGTCCCCAATCAACCTTAAAAATTGTTGAAATAGCACTTCACTTTGTCCCCACACGTTAGCCCAGCCATTCTCTCTTTTTAAATCGTTAAAAAAAAATGATCTTAAATAACGGGGTTACATACAAGATTAGTTTACACATAAGAGATTTCTGTGGTTAAAAAAAAATCACCAATAAATAACTAAATTGCTGTCATCAGATTTGCATTAGAAACGGTTTCTTTTATATATACTTTTTTATTTTTTAATTTTAATGTGATTTTAATGAGATTAAATGATTAAAAAAAAAACTTATACTATATGAGATGCTGCGGCAGAACCAAAAGTTTCCAAAAAGAGCTTATCAGAATTCCATATGTGCATCATATGTTGACATTTATCAGAAAGAGATAGGATCAAATTGATCATTCACATATGTAAGTTACACAAAAAAGACGTTCTTGTAATTACATATGCCTATCTCATTACTCATATGTCTTTTTTCAAGCCGTTCCCAAAAAGCTACTAGTTTTTTTTCCTTTTTATTTTTAAAATTTATATCAGTTTAATTTACACGCAGGAGTAATGCAAAATTTATTCTCTGATAAAAGAAAAAAAAATCAAGCACTTGCAAAATTTATTTTCCTCATGCTTCTCAGGTCATATGCTCCTTGACTCAGAACAAGATGCAAGTTTCCTTTTTCAGACTCTCTTCCATTGATCATAATAATGTTAAGTTTTTTGTTAAACAAATTAGTTTGTAGTTGAAAGTTTTGCTTGTTTTGCAGGCTCAGCAACATTGTATCCAATGTGGGGTTTGCATGGGGAATTACTTCTGCTCCGAATGCAAGTTTTTCGCCGACGATGTAAGCCTTTTAGTTCAGTTTCTCTCGAAATTCCCCGTCCTTGCTTTGATCCTTTTCATTGTCATGACCTTTTTAGATTTTTCCCAGGTCTCAAAAAATCAATACCATTGCAATGAATGTGGTATATGTAGGTTAGGCTGTTTTCCTCAGTTTCGTTTTCGCCTTGTTAATAATCTCTATAGAGAAACTTCACAAAAGTACTCTTTTTATTACTGTGTTTGCAAATTGCAATTGCAGAATTTGAGGCAAGGATAGTTTCTTTCACTGTAACAAATGCGGTAAGATTTCGAGCCCCTCAATTTCTTGCTTGGGAAGTGGAGATTTTACTGTGGCCATTTACTTGTCACAATGGCGGTCCTTTCGCTACTTAAACTGTTTAATGAGGTGTTAAAATTGATTGGGGGATGACTAATAAAATAAAAAAATAAGACAGCAAATCTCGACTCGACTCTGTTATAATCAAGTCATTTGATACTTATGTTGGAGTCTTTTATCTTTTTCAGGTGTTGTTATTCAACTCTGTTGAAGGATTCACATATTTGCGCGGAAAGAGCTATGCATCACAATTGTCCTGTCTGCTTTGAGGTAACACACACACATATATATATATATATATACATATATATGGGGAGAGATGATCTAGTAGCAATATGAAAGTTTGACTCGTTAAATGTTTCTCCGACTTTCGTTAATTTATACCTGTCTGCAGTTTCTTTTTGATACAATGAGGGACCTTACTGTCTTGGCCTGTGGACACGCGATACATTTGGAATCTCTTGCATTTCCGGTGAGTCCATACCCAAAAAAAAGAGGGGGCAATTTGTTTTTCTCGTATGGGATAATCATAAAAACTTCGCTGTTTTGTCGAAATGTTGTGTTTCACTTTACGTTTTCAGGAATGCTGCACCTTTCCCCCATGTTTTACAAATGGTGTTAAAACTCCTCTTCTAGGGTGGTAAATTCTACTCCCTAGAAGGTTTTAACACGAATGTAAAAACGCAAGGATAATACAACATTTGTGAAAAATATAAGGTGGAACTTAGCATTTCTATAAAACGTATGGAAGGAAGGTTTTTGTTGTTGTTTCTGTCTAACCTTGTCAATTCTTCAGGTGCTCATGCCCAGTATGCTCAAAGTCATATTGCGACATGTCACGAGTTTGGGAAAAACTTGATCAAGAAGTAATCTTTTCAACAATAAAACTTTCGTGTGCCATTCTGAGGACTTTAAACTGATTTGATTTGAATCCCATGCCCGAAATGTATCGAAACAAGATGGTAAGTGATAATTCCAAATAGCATCTAAAACTTTTGCAATTGCAGCTGCAAATCGGCTTTTCAATCAGTTGAGTATTCTTTTGTTTGAAGCTTGGTTTAGGTTTGGATCCTCTGCAACGATTGCGGGGAGAATTCGGAGGTGAATTTCCACATTGTGCCACACAAGTGCCTAAGATGCAAGTCCTGCAACACGCAAGGCTAGGACATGATGGCTATTACAAGTTAAAGGTTATAATGCCGAAGGCAATGCTCAAGGGTCTTCCTCAACTTGAAGTGAGAACTGACACTGTCTATGCAGGATGCCAATATGGTAAGGCACACCAACTTCCATATGAAGAGTCGATTTTCCGAGCAAAGGTGCCGTCAGAACTTGTGTCAAGCAACCGTCAATTAGCCGAACTTTTCCTGTTGTTTCACTTCTGGTGAAGCATGTTTTACTATTTAACTCATTTCTTCACAAGCCTCAAAGATTGTAACTTGTAACTTGTCACTTCAGGTCCTTCACTAAAAAGATGTTTGTTCAATATTGAAATTGAATGTGCAAGTACTAATTCAATACAATGAAACGCTTGTTAGAACGTGAAAAGGAAAAGAGGTAAAAAAAGAGAGAAAAATCTCAACCGTCCAAGCTATAGGATCATACGTAAGAATAAGGGATAAAAAATTCCTCTCTCCTTTGACACAATAAACGACAGCTCAGACGAAGGAAATGACGAATCCTGCTTCCCTCCTGTTTTCCTTTTTTATTTTATTTTTTATTTTTTGGATTTGTCGTCGTTTTCAAATACTCTTCTCTTTTTCTGGTTCTTCTTGTTTTTTCCTGTTTCGGTCGTATTTGATTCTTTGTCGTTTTCTCCTCTCTTGCTCCCCTCTTCATCATTTTTTGTGTCGTTTAGCTTTTCTAGTCGTAATCAAAATCAGACAAAGGGTCCAGAGTGTTTGAGAAGTGTGGTTAGAACTGAAACTTTTAAACTAAAATTATAGCCAATGACAGAAACAGGGGGCTAGCCCCTAGCTTGTTTTTTCTTTTTTTAATGCAGTAGTTTTAATTTTAATATAATAATAGATATGTGTATAAATTAGACTGTAACCCCTTTTAACTTAATAGTTCTCTATATTTTATTGGGCTAACCATTTAAGTTTTAAAAAATAAAACATTCAATTGTATTAAGTCCATAAACATTAGTTTATTTTTTTAAAAAAAAAAAATTTAGTCTCCCCTACCAATAAATCCTAGTTCCATCATTAATTGTAGCTTATTTTTTATGATTATTGTAGCATATAAGAGCTTTACATTGTAACACTTAAAAATTAACTAAAAATTTTAATTAAAACTGATTTTGCTAACCCCTTTTCAAATTACATGCTTCAGTGCTCAAATTTACAAATGGAGAAAAGAACATGGAGATGGAGGCATAGCATCAGGACTAGTTTTTCGAATCCCCAGGGTGAAACATTGGGCCACAGACGTGGTTGTCTCTTTCATTCAGGGGCTGTAACGTTCTTGCATTCATCTCTGCATGCTGTATTAAATATTGTATCATTAACATACCAAGTTACGTCGGTGAAACTACAACATTTCTTGGGTCTTTCTCCGGTGGGACCCACCAATAGGGCTATGTTTTAGACTGTTAAATATAATAAGAATTATTATTTTTAATGGCAAATCATTTTTCAGTATTCAGCGGAGAAACCCTTTAAAAACAGTATTAATTCTAATAAAAAAATTATCAACAAAGGCACTCGCTTACATCATGAACAGCTTCTCCAAGTAGCCTCACTTGTTCTTTTTCCACGTCAGCTTCAAAATCATTAACCAGAAAACTATGGAAATGTAGAAAATTGATCAAGAAAATTATATATTATCCAAGCAAAAAAGACAATTACATATTTAGGGCTTGTTTGGTATACAGTATTGCATTGTATTATATTGTATTTTTTTGTATATAATACAATATAATACAATATAATATAATACAATACGATGTATCAAACATACCCTTATTTTTACTCCTTTATTACAAGGAAGGATGGTGAGTGAGCCGAGGTATATATGGTACTTCAAACCTCCCATTTTTAGCTCTGTTGGATCAATCACTCCTTTGCGTACCTGTTCCTTTGTGTCGGTTATAGATGCCACATCTTTGGTCAGCTGAAAGTAACAAAAAATATTTCCAAAAAGAAATAATAATAGAAAACAGGGAGAGAAAAAATTGTTCCCATATGCTATCAAAATTGTTCCTTTAATAGGTCTATTTCTTCGTGTCATTTTACCTTTGTTAACGGTTGGTCTAGGAAATGTCGTTTCATCCTCTCGTTTTCTATCTTTTCCGCGTTTCACCGTATACTGCTGCTCAACTTAATTGTCGTTTTTCATTTCATTTTCCTCCTTTGGATCGGTCTCGTATCTAATTTGTTGTCGTTATATCCAAATTATCATTTTCTAGTCATGGTTTGTTTTTACAGTTCTTGTTGTTTAATTTTCTACTGTCGTTTCCCATTATACTGTCTTTTTATTTTTCGTTGCCGTTTTCTCTTGTGCTTTTGTTTGCCACCTTCGTTGTTCTGTCTTTTGTTCTTTATTTTATTATATAGTCCTACATATTGCGCAATATTACATTTAATAAACTTTCTTAGCGTTACAACTTGTCAGATAAAATTCATATGTAATCACCTTTTTTTTATTATTGAAAAACTTAATTTCTTAACATCGCAAGTCATCGATATTAATACATAAAGGGATCATAGGATATGCGCGAAACATTAATATATAATTTTTGAATTTTGACTTGCTTTGAAATTAGTTTTATGCAATTCTAATTGGAGGATAAAATATGGGGTTTAGATGTTAATTTTTGGTCGTATGAACAGTCCAACAGTTGGAAATCAAAAAGAAAAAGAAAAGATAAAAGTACATATATAATAAATACGGTGCTATATGAACCATATTAATCATAGATGTCATTTTCCTTTATAATTATAATATGCTAAGCATAGGTGTCATTTTGCACCCTTTTACATAATTGATCGTAGAAAATATTTGTATTTATAACATATTAATAACATGTATAGGGCAAGTTGACTTTGCTTTTTCTTGCCTAGATAATACTACTTAGGCAATTGATGAAAACTTGTTCTTTATGTGAATGAAAATGGATACCAATTGACGGGAGAGAAAGTGATAAGTATTAATTTTGATTGGGTAAATTCGAAAGTACCAACAAAGAAGAAAAAAGAAAAGAAATGGAAGTAAAGGACTTGAATGCAAATCTAAATTATTCCCAACAACACTTCCGACTTTTATCTTTTTAAGGACTTTCTCTCTCAATAAATTAATTAGTTAAGTTCATGTGTCATGTAATTTATGTTTTTCCCGTTTTGAGTTGGACCAAGATCATCAATTTTTTTTTTCTTACAATGTATGACATGTCGTTTTTGTAAAACCTGACTAATCATCAAACGACTTGTCGATTTCATTTGATTAAATTTATTTTTGTAAATTCTAATGGAATTCTCGTTTACTACTTGAGATTTTGTATCGGGTTAGTTGAAGGTTTTTGATTCTCACGTGTCCTCCTGAAATTGGTGCATTTGTAATTTTTTTTTATTTCTATTTAATAAAATTGAATTTTGGAGGACCTTGATTAAAAACAAATAATAAGAATCGAGTTTTTTTTATTTTTATTAAAAGAATAGAAGAATGAAATAGCTATATAGCTCAAGAATCACATGGAAACGCGGAACTACTCTATAGTAATTAAATAAAAAAATGTGTTTTGGACATAAACTTCATGAGATTATTCCGTTTTGCCGTCAAAATAGTAGATGTCTCGGCGATTTAATGGTTGCAACGGCCTTGCATTTTCCTCTGCATACTGTAATAATCAATAATTAAGTTAGAGATTAGACATTAAGATGCTTTAATTAATTGCTTAAATATATTCCGTAACTCTATATGATGAAAATATTGAAAAAGAAACATTTTTTGCGACTTACATCATGCACCGCAACTCGAAGTAGCTTTGCTTGTTCTTTAGAGACTGTCCTGATCTGAAATGTTTTAAAATTTAGGTAATTAAGAATAAGAATCATATTTTATGCAAGCAACAATAATGAAAAAATTATGAGCCAAAATTATTCACGTTGAGAGAATTCGAGAGAAAGAGAGAGTAGAATCCACGAAACGGGGAAGACAGAGAGAGAATAGTAAAAGTTAGTTCATTTTTTTAAATGAGGCGTTTTGATGTGATTTGTTAGACACTAATTTAGACACTAAAAATTAGACAACGGATTCGAGTTCATGAATTAGGGAATTAAGATTAATTACCTTTCGGCCGATGGTCCAAATTACACCTTCGGTACAAGGAGGGACCGTTAATGATCCCAAGTATCTATAGTACCTTTTGGCTCCAAACTTGATCTCTGATGGATGAATAACCCCCTTATGTTTCTCTTCCTTTTTGTCAATCATGGCTTGTATGTCCTTCATCAACTGAAAATCCAAATTTGTGACACATTTTAGACATTTGAATTAAATCATGTAGAAAGTGATTTAATTGAAAGGGATTTAATTTTTTTTTTGTTTACAAGAAAAAATAAGGGAATTAGAAACTAAAATCTTGTGACAATATGTCAATAACTAAATTGGGATTAGCTTAGCTTATATAAATGTAAAGTAACTTAATTTATCTGAGAGAGTACTTGTAATTTTTTTGGGAAAAAAAAAACACTTTACCTTAGAGAGGAAAGGATCAGGAAGACCAATTTTGTAGAGGACACCAACAACAGCAATATTGTTTTTTATGTTCTTATCTGTACTTTGGTGAACCATATGTAGCTCCATATCATACCTATTTAAAAAAAAAAAAAAATCAAGAAAATGGTATAAGAGATTTTTTTAGACTCAATTATTAATAAATTTCTTTATTTACTTTATTTAGTGGATTAAAAAAAAATTCACCTCCTCCCATTGATGGTATGCTCGGAAGGTGAGTGCCAATGAGCTTGTTGGAGGAAGTAATCTGTGCCATTGATCTTAATTGAGCCTGCTTCACCATGCCATTGAACCTGCACCAATTAATACTAAGAATTAAATTTGTTATAGACAAAAGACAAAAGAGATGGACCAAATTATATATGTGTGTGTATATATAAGAGTTTGTTTGCTGTTTTTTTTTTTTTTTTTAAGTAAGAGGCGCCAGCTATTTAGTGAGTGGAGTCAGGCACACAGACAGGAGCCAGCTATTTAGTTCATTATATTAAATAGAAGCAGAAGAACTAACCAATTGGTGGTAGTTTAGCAAGCAAAAAAAAAAAAAAAAGCCAATTAGGAGGAAGCCTGGTAAAGGATGTGAATATAGCATTTTGGGTGATGAAGGAATTGTCCTAAAATCACTAACTAATTCCACTAAAAAAAAATCACTAACTAATTGTGCCCAGAAATGATTGGAAATAAAACAATAAACAATGAATTCCAATTTACACTTTTCCCCTAATTATTCCAATTTACATTTTAACGCTTATAAGTAGATTAGACAGATATAAGGATAAAATAGGACCAAATAATGAATCACGTGATAGCGTGTTTTTATTACTCCTTATAAAAAAAATGGTATAAGCAAATTAGACGGATATAAAGACAAAAAGTTGGAAATGAACTATAGTATGTGATATGGCACCTTTTTTTAGTACATATACTATATATTGTTTTAGGTACTAAAAATTGGATTTAGACTATATTTAGCGATAATTATCGTCTTTTAACGTGTATGTTTTTTGTTATCAAAAACTTTTAGCCGCAACATTTTAACAAAGACGTTGTTATTGAACGTTTAAGTGATGATTTTTTTTGTCGTTTAAATGTTTAAGTGACAATATTTTGAATTGTGTTGGTGCCAAAAAGGTTTTTTTCTTGTAGTCATATGACAAGTCTGATTTTGATCATTAAGCACTACATGATCACTGCATGATGAAACAAAAATTATCCAAGTTTTTGCTTAATCAAATTGATTACTTACCGCAATATCATGACCTCTATTCTTGATCGTGGCATTACAAGGTGAGTAGCTTCTTCTGAGCTTGCCAAGCTTTGGAATGATCTTTACTCTCTCGCTTGACAGATCAATGGGAGATTGCAATCCTCCATTCCTACAAGCTGCCCATTCTTTCTTAAGCTCTCCCCAACGGTGGGGCCCCTTTTCGCTCTCTTTCTTATAATCAAACTCACTCCCGTCCTCTGAGCAGAAAATTTATCATTTTCATTTCTCAAACATATCAAAGAAACAGAATACTATTTTACATATAACGACATTTTTAAACCGTCAGATTCTGTTGTATAATAAAATTATATAGCATTAAATTCCCTTAAAGGGTATTGATGGAAAAAGATTTAAATAGCAGTAAATTTCATGAATTACTTACCAACTTCTTCGGCTGTGGCTGATTTTGATGAATGTGAGAAGAGAATGATTGCCAAGACCAAAAAACATGAGATGGAGATGTTTTTGCTTTGAGGCTTCATGTTTCACGAGTTGATCAATGAACGAAATATGTTGTTTTAGAGATCCTATAAATCATCAAGGTGGTTATTGAGTGGGTGTATTTATAAACATTGTTATGGAGGGGGCAGAGAGAGAGAGAGAGAGGGAGAGAATGGCGAACTTTCTTGCGAGTTTCTTGGAATATTAGTCAAATTTTCTCGGAATATAAAAAGGAGACTATGAAAAAGCAAGTTATAATTTGTTGAAGAGAAAGTGTGTCACAAAAGGACACATTGTACATAACTACTCATGAATGCAAACGAGTGCGCCACAGCCACAGACGTACAACAGCTTGAATTTCAGGAGTCTTACCCAACCAAGATGAATCAAATATTCTATCAAGTTTTCCATATATTTCGGGATGTTTAATATTAAATAATGTTAGATTTAATTAAAATTACATTAAAAATAAAAAAAATACAAAACTGACCGAATCTAAAGCTCAGTTTTATAGTTTAAAATAGAATCTTTGATATTAAATACCGTTAGATTTAGTCAAAATTACATTTAAATGAAAAAAATACAAAACTGACCGAATCTAAAGTTAAGTTTTGTAGTTTAAAATAGAATCTTATCGACAAAGTACTCTTACATAACCTATTATTCTTTTATTTTTATAAAAATTTTTACAATAGGACCTAAAAAAAAAGCACCAACGGTAGAGTTATATTTGTCAACCTAAGATTTGCATGAAAAAAAAAATATTATTTCACATTTTTTTTATTTTTAATATAATTTTGTCTTGATTTAACGGTTAAAAACATACACTATTAATATATAGAAAGACTATTTTTAAATGTTATTGTCGTATTTTTTTTTCCTTGGATGAAAATAAAATATTATTATGTTGTTTTACTAATTTGATGTTCGTATTCAAAAAGAGGGTGTTCATGGATTTTTTTGCTTATATATAATGTGAAAGGATTAGGTGATAGGTTCTTTAATAAGGGCATATGGAAATGAATGAAGTGTCATTCATGACGCGGCGTGATAGGCACTTTGTGGTGTTTGGCTACGTTTCTTCTGTCATTTCCTTCATTCACAAGATAGTATTTTTGTGTTTGTCCTTTTACGGCTTAACAATTTTGACTTGGTGCCATAAACAGCCACCATAAACGACAACATGAGAAATATAATTCAATTAGGCCTCTCCGACGAGTACAAATTTTTTTTTTAATTTTGTGTAAGGAAACGACAATCAAACTTTTGGCCGGTGAACGATCTTCACGTTCTGTACTGTTGAACAATGATGAAACTTGTTGACTAGAGTACAACGCTGATATTGAACAGTATCGTTGAGAATTTTGGTTTAAATACTACGATAGATTGCTCCAATAATTTTTAATCTTTTTTAAAAGTAAATATTTGGTCTTTACTTTTTTAATTTTTGATTTATTAGTCTCTAATTTTTTATTTTAGCTACCGAAAGATCAATTAACAATCAAACAGTTAATTTTAGACAGAAAAAAAAACAAATTGGTCCCTAAAATTAATAGTTAAATAATTAAATTGGTTTTTCAACAACTAAAATGAAATATTAGTATCTACTAAATCAAAAATAAAAGATTAGGATCAAAATCACACTTTTGTGAAATGTAGGAGACTAACATGACAATTTGCCTTAAATACTGTTAGGTCATTTGATAAAACGGTTGAAACTATTAATTACAACTGTGAATAATGTAAAACTCTCACATTTTATAGAAAAACAAAAAGTTACTACAATATAAAACTCTCATATGTTACAGTTCTTAAATCAAAACTATTAGTTGCAATAATTTTTTCAAACGGCCTATATGAGACACGAGATTGACATGGGAGTTTATTAGCTTTATTTTGAAGTATTGTTTATGTTGCCAAACATCAAAAAAAAAAAAAAATGTATTATCCAATGTGAACTTATATAGTTGTCAAAATCTTTTGCTTCTGTTTGATGAATCTCATAAATCATATATTTTAAATTCGTGGAAGCTTCTAATTTCCAAATTTCCAACATTGCAGCGAGTACATACGCGACATGATCACCACATGAACCAAAAAGATCCGAAAACATCCAATTTTAAATTTTAATTTTGACTTTGTTTACTACAAATTTCAACATGAAAATTTAATTACAATCGTCCTCTATCTCCAACAACTACCAAAATAAATGAATAAATAAATAAATTTTGTGGAAGGAAAAGACAATCAAAACTTTTGGACAGTAAACAAAATGAAGTTCGGAGAAGGGTTTAAATTAATGGTTTGAACTATTTTTTGTTCAAAACATTGTAACTATTTAGAGCTTTATGTTGAAAATTTTAGTTTTTCATTAAGTTATGGGCAACATATTAATATAACAATTATATTATAACTATTTAATTATAGTAAGCTAATTTAAGTGGTCTATTTATGAAAAGCCCATAGGTTACTGACCAGGTATAGGTTTAATGAGTTAATACCCAATATTAACCCAATTAGGTTCTTTACGACTCTAGTAAAAAAGTATACAAAGGCATTATAGGTTATGGTACTTAACACATCAAATCATTTTAAAGCTTTCTCCTCTCCCCATCAAGAAGAGGAAGAACCTATTGAGGACCAAGGTGATTTGATCGAGTAAGACAATAACTTGTTCATCCCGTTCATCTATCATTGAAGAAATTTCACGCAAGAGTTAATAGCTGCTATCATGAATATATTTATTTATTCTTAATTCAATTTCTTGATAATTTGACATGATGCTAGATCTGTGATATGATTATTTGAAAAATTATGAATTTCTAGAATTACGAATTCTAACAGCTTACATTGTAACTAATAGAATTAAAGGGAGGGTCAGTTCACAAGAACATCTGATATTGAAATGTATAATTCAACATGAAAATAGTTGTCGAAATCTTTTGCTCCTTTTAATGAATCTCAAAAATCATGCATACATGCGTGTGTACAAATTCGTGGAAGCTTCCACATGGATCAAAAAGATGATCTGGAAACACTTAATTGATAGGAATTGCACAATAATAAATATTAAATTAAAGAATTAAAAAAAAAAAGAAAGGAATTGATGCTTTTGGAAATAATATCTGATCCACGTTTTCTGGGTCTTTGGAAACCTCTAATGAGCATACAAGAAGAATCCACCCACCCACCTAATTTAATTGTGTTGCGAACTCTCCAGCTCAACACAGGCAGAGAAAAGAGTTAAATTAATATATTGCAATTTTTTTTTCAAAAATAAATTACATTATACTGGGTACAGATGTCACATTACGAGGCTCCAGACAGAAGAGAGATGATGTGCAAAACTAAAAATACGTGTGAATACAAGTTGTAGTAGCTACATTGCTTTCAATTAATATATTTTAGGGTCAGATATTTCAAAAATAGAAATATATTTTTAAGATGATTCGGATGTGGTGGGCAACTCGGACGTGGTGTAAGAATTTTGGAGCAATTCTTTTGACTGGCATGAATTAAATGAAAGTTTTGAGCACAAATTATAATATGCAATTAGTTTTTCTTAATTTGAATTTAAATAACAAAGCTTATAATAGAGTTTAATTTTTATGTGTTTATGTAATGGTATAGTATTTTTTATTTATTTATTTGAAGTTTTAAGGTAAAAATATGAGTGAATTTAAAAGTTAGTAAGTGAATTTTTAATAAATTTTTTTTTTATAAATATTGCAATTGAAAAATTTAAGGAGGCAAAGTAACAAAATAAAAAATGCAAATAAAAAAAAAGAATGTTTAAGTTTTGATATATCATATATGTTGGCATTGTATAATGAATTTGATTCAGTTGGTTTCGTTCACTAGAAAATTGCTTGAGATATATATATATATATATATATATATATGTATGCATATTTGTATTAATCAATGGGTACTGTCTGGATCAATTTGCGTACAGCTCGACTAATCAAACAAGAATTGTGCACCGTGCCCTCAAAAATTTACCTACACATATCAAATTTGAACAATGAGATTAATGCTATTTTGTTTCAATTGTTTTGTCCCGCAAGTAACCTCGCCCCCTAGTCCTCATGATTACTTGATGCTATAAATTGATATATAATATAATATATATATATATATATATATATATATAGAAGGTTATTTCCCTTAAAAAAACTGTAGAAGGTTATTCTTGCAAGGCAAGTTTACATGGTCAAAATTGCTAACATAATATATATATCTACATACATTGTCTCTCTTTTACCTTTTTTTTTAATCTATTTATATCTTAAAATAGTGTTTTTTAAAGATAGTTGTAAAGAAAAAAAAAATTGGAGTAAAAATTCAAGGGAGCCCTAAACCCGGATTATAAGGTGGCTCTATATGTTCAACTCTTGGTGGTGTATAGTTTCGAAAGCTAAACTGCACACAATAAGAGGTTGGTTTGTTGAACTTGAGAAACACATTAGAAAAATTTTGATTTTGTGGCCGGTTGTTGGTGAGCAGGTAACCTGAAAAGTTGTATATTCGCGTTGGTCTTATATTAAACTAATTCTTGACAAGACTTTCCTCTAAGAAGACGATGTTTCTGATAGCAACAAAAAAAAGACAAAAAAATCAATGATGGGTATCCGTTTTAGAGGAGTCAAAAGGGCTATGCCGTGCCAGCCTAGCCTTTTTGATCTTAGGCCCATGACAGACTTGTACTGTGTTAGGCTCGGCCCTCTACAATAGAGGGTCGTGCCTAAGGGGAAAACTTCAAGCCCAGCCCTCGTCTAAGCCCTAGCCCTTGAAGGGTCGTGCCGATCTTGGGCCTAGCCCTGTAAGGCCTAAGTAGGATAGGCCCTACAAGGCCTGCCCTATAATTTTTAAATTTTAAATTTCTAATTTTTTGTTTATTTTTAAAATAATTTTTAATAAAAAATTAATGTATAAAATCATGAGACTATTAAGTGTAAAGAAATTAAGCAACTGTGTATTTGAATTTGTAATATGTGTATAGACATGATAAATATAGTTGAAAATTAGAAATCATACAAATAACTATCTAGTTTAGTGTTTGATATACTTTTATTTCTTTTAAAAGCTTGAGGTTTAAACCTCAAAGAGCTCAAAATAGAGGTATTTTCTTGAACACCTAGAGGCCCAAGCTTGAAGGCCTTTGGTGTGCCTGGGCTGGGCAAAGCTTAGGCCTTTTACAGGACAGGACCTGAGGTGTTAGGCCCAGCCATGGCCCGTAAGACATGCCGTGCTAGCCCATCCTACTACAATGCAGGGCTAGATTGGGCCATGCCTTGCATTATTGCTGGTTGGCCCATTTGACACCTTTAATCCGTCTTTCAACTGTTAGACTGATTTGATCAAACTTAACAGTTTTAAAATGAACACAATTGGTGGAGGTTCCTATTGAAAAAGTTAAGAAAAATTATGAACATAGTATGTAACGCCCCTAGGTGGGATAACAGTTTTTAATAAATTAAATAAAGATCAGAAAATAAAAATGAAACTTCAAAACAAATTTTCTCGAGACTTAAATAAAAACTTTCAAATCAAAATAAAAATATAAACAATAAATAAACCACAGTTTAATATAGCACCTTTAATTTAATAATATAAAACTGTCATCATCATCATTTTAACCCTCAATATATCTTAATATAGTCACAGATAGTAACATATGATCCTTACATTATCAAAAAGAATATTCTTAATAAACGAAGAGATTCCAAATGAGTATGGTTACATAGCTTCCTCAACTATATTTTTTAGTCACTACCTCCCACTTTTTGAGTCTTGAAAAGATGAAAATATAAGAAAATTAGCAACAACACACTCAATAGGGAAAACCACAACTCACCTTTAAGTTTTTATCATTGCCACATTAATACCTACATGGTTAGCTAGTTCTCAACATTATTTATCAATATTATCATATTCATTTCTAGTGGATATACTATGATTATTCTTACCAAGTTCCATATATATATATATATATATATATATATACACATATTAGTTCAGGATTTAATAATGCTAATCTATATCTACCGTGTAATAGAGTATCATATTACTCAATTCAATGAAACCCAAATGGGTGGTGCACTTGACCACTCTACAATCATTCCAAGAATGTCTGGTGAGGGAGATCAAGCCCAGGATCCTCATCAAATCAATTCTTGTACAGTGTATTTTAAGACTTTTGACCCAAAGAAGCGTCATTGCCTACCCTTTATTTTATCTTTTAGGGTATTCATGTCTAAGGACATAATCGTTGCCCTCTTCATGTTTTATCATTCATCTCATAACTACTACTGTTATGTATAGAGTATATTTCCTAACTATGCTTTTCAATTCATTCAATACATGTCAAATTAATTTATTCCTTGCTATACATTACAGGATGAGTTCATGTTATTGTCTCATAAGTGATATTCATATAATAATAGTTTAACATATATATATCTCATAATGTAAAGAACTAATTTTAATTCCACAAAACCTCACAAAATATGAGTAATAGATTCCTTATCTTTTAGCAAATACATGCCGATAACTTTCAGCTCACGATATCAAGTTCACCATGTAAGTTTCAAGAACTTCGTTATCCTATGACGCATAAAATAACCATATTTTAATTTAATTCCTAATCTATAATCATATTAATTTACCATATATTCTTATTAGTGTGCCATAATCATTAATGTGAAATCCTTAGAACATTTCGTAACATAAAACGATAAAAAACAGATAAGTTTGGACTGTCGATCGGCCTGCTGATTAAACTACACATTTCAGACCTTTCTTCCAGCCTGCTGATCGTTAAGGTTCGACTTGTCGGTTTTATAGAGTTCGGCCTACCAGCCTAAGGGTTTGGCCTACTGAACCTAGTAGTGTTTGACCTGTCGATCTGTAGGGTTTGACTTGTCGAACCTACCGACGAGTCCGGTCTACCAATTGACAAGTCTCGCTTACCGATAGAAGAATTTCTGAAAATCTAATTTTTTATTTTCGAAGGTTTCAAACTTTACAATTCAATCTGACCCTTTTTATCAACTCATAGGACATAGAAAATGCATAAAAATTATAAAATATCACACTCAAACATATATAGATAATCTTTCTTAAAATTTTCATACTCAACATACAAATCTAAACCAAAAATTAAACTTTTCAAAAGTAGTTCAAAAACTCATTTTAAACAAAGATCTATGTAAATCAATCTTCAAAAACATTGTATAGTTACCCATAAACATCAAACACACATTTTTCAAAAATCGCATGCTAAAATACAAATTTAAATTAAAGTTTTAGCTTAGAAAACCTTACCTCAAGCTTGAAGATAATGAGCGATTTTGCCTACAAAAATCCTTGATCTTTGTTTTGTGAATCTAGTGAGAAAATAGCTTGAAGGTGTTATTTGATTTTCTTCTTAGATCTCCCTTGATTGAGCCACCGTGGAAGTAAGAAGGAGAAGGGCAAAGATGAAGAACATGGAGAGAAAGAAGGAAAAGGAAAAGCAAAAAAAAAAAAAAAAAGAAGGGACAAAAGAGATGGGAGCAGGTGACAATCAAGTCTCCTTTGGAGGCATTTTTGTAATTAAATTAAAGTTTCAAGAGTATTTTGGTCAATATACTAAATATGTATAGAAAAATTTTATAAAATTTAAAAATAGGTAGAAATAAATAAATAAAATAGATTTTAGATGAAATAAAAATTTTAATTGATATACTAATAATTAATTTAATTATAATAATACCTGTTAAAAAAATAACGAATGTCACATAATAGATTAATGGTATTTGATTTACCTTTTCGTTGGCATATGGTAGAGACGTTTGAGCTTAGTTCAAAATAGTTTACTATCAACTCAATTCTTATTTATTTCTTTATAGAAGTTGATTAGTGTAGATATTATTTTGTAGGAGTACAATAGGCCTAAAAATCAGCTAAGAGAAGTTACTTTTTCCCACACTTTTATGACAAAAAAAAAAAAAACTAATAGGGTGGGTTGACAAAATGGCTAAAACTATTGGTTAGAACTGTTTTTATTGTAACATGTGAGAGCTTTATATTATAATAATTTTTTTTATTGTTATTGTAGTATATAAAAACTTTATGTTATTTATAATTAAAAAATAATTTAAACCATTTTTACTAAAGATCATGTAAAGAAAAAATATTGAGGGTTTCACAAAAACTCTTGACAAAACACAACTTTTGAAAAAAAAAAAAAAATCGATGATGTCTCAAAAATACAATTCGAAAACTTGAAGCATGTCATCGTCAAAAGGTTGATTTGGTGGAGATAAATATGTTTGCCAATATTCCACGCGTCCTCCTTAGAGACTGCCACCAACTCTCACCGTCTCTTTCAACTGGCACCCGCTATACCTATGGCTGTCCGCAATAATTGATTTTTTTAAATTAAAAAGATTGGTCGTACCCTCCCCTCCCCTCCCCTCCAAACATCTTTAAGGGGAATCTATGAAAGATTACAGTTGGAATGGCAAGAAGATCCAACCTATACGTCATAATTTATAGTTTCTTTTTGAGGTCTTTGTTATGATGTGTACACCTAATGCTTTCTTCTGTGGTATATACGATTACCTTGCTCTAATTATTACACAATATCAAATTGTTTTCGGATTTGATGGTGGAGACAAAGCAGTACTTTCTTATTTGGGGAATACATTGCTTCCATTAATTCCATTTTGATCTTTGTAGACAAAAAAACAAAAAAGAACACCTACAAATATGTGTACTGCCACAGTTATAGCACTTGACAACTTCTAATATAAATAAATTGAATTAGTGCCGCACTTAGATTTTTCAATTTCCCCTAAACCTTCCACTAACTTATATCTTCCCCTTCTATAAATATGTATACCTCTCTCTCCTCTATTAGTTGACTTAATTAAAATTAGTGAACTAATTATAATTAAGCCATGAGAACTCTAATAGCCTTGTTACTTCTTCTACTTCTGATCTTGAATTCATGCTTTGCAAGGGACACCAACAGCAGGATATTGATCATGATGAGTAGTGAAATCAGTGCCAACCCTGATGTTGCCACGTCAGCAGGTGATGATCAGCAGCAAGGGAAAAACAAGGGTAATAGTGATCAGACGGCTGAGAAAGGTTCTCAGAGTGGCGGTGGTGATAAGTTGGGTGAGCCTGATGTTAATAACCACCATGCAATTCCAAGGCAGTCTTTTGATGGATGGAACGACCAACATGGGCAGTCTCAATCCCAAACCCCGGTATACAATCATGGCTAGTTAATTAAGGCATGATTAGCCAAGTAATTAGGCATGATTATGGCTTAATTATCATGCTCTAGCTTAAAGTGTTAGATACATATATATATATATATATATATATCTACATGTGTACGTACTATTGTTTTTAATTCTAAGCTAAGCTTAGAAGATCGTTAATTTCTTGTGATTTTGAGAAAAACAAGTGTGATCGTAACAATAAGTAGAGTTACTAAGTGTGTGGTTTGAAAAAAAAAGTTTTCTTGTAATATAATAGCCTCTTGAGAGCAAAACCTAATGGAGTCTCTCTAATGGATTTTCAAAGTTGAAACGGTTTATATAATCTCAAAAATAAAGAAAAAGGTCCAACTTGTTTTCTTGTAGCTACATAGTCAACTGTCAAGGTATTTAATTCAATCCGCAGTCGGGGGAGAAAAATTTAAAGAAAATTAAGAAATATGTCCTCCTTTACTCATTCTTTTAGTTATGTGACATTCTCTTAAAAAAAAAAAATTGTACCACTTAAAGCACTTTCGGAGCATCATGTTGTATTGTGATGTTTTGTATGGTAAATATTATATTGTATGGTATAATTTTTATCTAATATTGTGTTTGGTTGGATCGAATTAAATAATTAAATTACATTGTACCATCTTTGTTTACTATCATATAGCATTACGTAAATAAAGGAAAAAAGGTCTTAATTATGACCTAGCTTGACTCTGGCGTCAATACCAACCTAACACTGGAAAGGGAACAAAGGAAAAGCCAAAGAGAACGAACGAGATCCTTTTTGCAAAGATTTCGAAAAAAGTTGGGCCAAAATATAATTTTCTTAAAAGAGTATTATACTATAATATCCTAAAATTAAAGGGTCAAAATGTAATTCTTGTGAAGATAAAAAAATTGTGTTTTGATCCAAATGTTTTAGTAAGTAATAATTTGATCCTAAGTTTTTTAAATCTTTGCAATATATACCCCTAAAAAATTTGACTCTAGTTTTCAAAGTCGTTCCTAATCATGGTCTCCTAGTTTATGTCCTGAACTTTTAATATTTTTGATGTATTTTATATGTTTTTAATAAGAAATTATACGATACGATTTAATATGTAGGTTTTTTGGTATTAGATATCATAGTTGTACATATTGTATTAAGTTTGAATTTATATTAAATTATACAATGTACAAATTTTTCCAAACACTATTGGGTATTTGATATGTGGTAATCAATATGAATTATAGTACTAAAAAACTGATAATGGCTAGTATGATTCTTAGGAAATCTATGTCATCACATTTGGTACATTTGGTAATGTAAACTTTTATTGATTCTCAAGAATATTATTTACATGTAAATATAATATTTATCAGTCGATGACAGTATTAAAGTCATTCTTTTCTATTAGATACGTATATTTATATGTAAATATATAACATTTATCTGCTGGTGATGGTGATGTATGTTTTCTAGTAAATATATGTATGTCCATAAGAATAAGGTATTTATTGGTCAGTAACATCGTCAGAGTTGATCCCATAAATTCATGTAAGTCCATGTAAATATAGTATTTATTGGTCGGTGACATCACCGCAGTTGTTCCAAAAAATCCATGTATATACGTGTATTTACACAATTGGTGATATTGTCAGACTTATTTCGGTAAATCTGTGAAAATCCATGTAAATACATAGAAATATGGTATTTATAAGTCCGTGATGTATCTAAGGTCGTTCTACTAAATCTGTGTGAAAACACGTATTTACACATAAGTAACGTATTTATTGGTAGGTGACGTCGTCAACGCCGACACTGGTTGATAAATGTATTTGCTGGTAAATATGACATTTAATGGTTGGTGGCTTTGGCACTGGCACCAGTGAGGGAGGAGGGTGGTGGCTATGGCACGGGTGAGGTAGGAGAAGGGGTGGCGGAAAGGGTATCTTTAGTTTTTTAATTGTATTGTAAACCTAATTTTTTATGATATACCATTTATTACACTTTTTGAAATGTTATACTATAATTTATTAATCAATAGCTTAATTTTGCTATTCGTCTCCTCCCTTTTTTTTTTTCAGTTCTCACAAGAGAAGTTGTCATTTTTTAATCCCCATAAAAAAATGTTAATTTGGACTTGTTAGGCTTATTAAAAAAAAGTGGACTTTTTCTAGAGGATAGATACCAATATGGAACATTTTTTAACTGTTAGATCTAGTTAAAATTATATCTGTTGTATAAATTTGATGGATATAAAAACAAAATTATACTACTGAGTTATTTTTTTATTCCCACTAAAGAAGTTTTCATTAGAAAAAACTTGGACTTTTTAAGAATCTGCAAACCAACGATACAAACTACGTAGTCCTATTCCTAGGAAGCATTTTGAAACGTTTTCAAACAACGCAGAGATTTTCATCAAAAAAAAAAAAACGTAGAGAATTTTTTTTATTATGGCAAAAAATGCAGAGTTTGAAGTTTGAGCGAACAAGTACACACGCTTTGAAGGCTGAGTAATTGTTGTTACGTGATTAACCATTCGTTTTTATTTCTTGAAGGTAACATTTCAAATCAAACAAGATACTGCATGTTAAAAAATAGCCGTAAATGGCCACCAATAAAAAGGAAGTTTGATCCTGGACGTTGAGTAGCGAAGATCGATGCAGCGTAGAAGCGAACACAAGTGATGAGACCTGATGGGGAAATAGATCCACTTGCCACATACAAATCAAGCACGACCAAAGTTTGTTAGAAAGCCACTATATCAAATGTATAAAATTAGTCTATCAAAACCAAACCCCAAATACTAAAGACATGATCAAATAATATGACATAGAAATAAATCTAACCACACACCAACATACACCGTTAGTTGTCAACTTTGTTATAAAATAGCGAAAATAGACAATAAGAAAACGAAGAACAATAACACAACGATTTCATGGAAACCCTAGAAGGGAAAAACCACGGATAGAGGATGTCCACTATATCAAAAGCAGTACAAGAGGAGATGATTAAATAATACATATATATATATATATATATAGTAGCATAATCTTCACACAACAAGTTCATACCATACTGCAAACTTTTCAGGTAGTATTAAACAGAATTCGGATCACAGTATTCTAATAAACTCAAATATGTGAGACACACAAACAAACTCGGTAAGTGAGTAAGATCACCTCCGTTATTACAAACCAACTTTTTCTCGGCATAAAAAGCATCGCCGTTAAAGACCTTGACAACACGATCATGAAAATCCAACACAAAGACATCTTATTCTATCGAACTAGAAAATCCAAACATACATGAATCTGAGCAGATGAAAATTCAACCTGACTCGAGGGGAGGTATGGAATTGTGATTGGTAATAAATAATTTACCATTGCATATCCGCTATATCACCCGCATACAACATCTTCGACTACATCCTCCAAATAATCGTCCACTTGCAGAAGCTTCCTGGCACCAGTAGTTGCTGTACAACATATCATGAAAAAAGCAAAAAAGCACGAGAATAAGAGGAAGACTAGGAAAAAAAAAAAAAGAAGGAAAGTAGAAACGATTTTTATCATATGTGTTCATGTTGCTAATAATTATCTTTTGGCCTAATGACAATTTTGGGCATGTAAGGACTTTTTAAAAGCTGCTTTTAGCTTCTTGAGTATTGTGACGCCTCGGGGTGGGGGTGGGGGTTAGTAAGTTTTAGGTAAAGAAGTTGAAATTAAGGTAAATAAGGCGGATTAAATGAGGTAAATAAAGAAAAAGTAAGTAAATACTCATGAAAGTAAATAAATATTATTAGGGGTCACCATCACGTGAATGCCACGAAGGTGGGGCCGAGATCTTATTATCATTTACCATCATGTGGATGCTTACCACGAAGGTAGGTACGTAAATAAAATACAACAACAATAATAGTAATATAGACTTCTGAAAAACATCGTAAATCATCGTCTTTGAAATAAATTAAAAATATAGAAACTCACAAAGACGACACGACATCAATGTCGGATCGGGACAAGTCATACAATGCAAGCATCATACCACAGTTCTAGAGAAAATACCATTTCTACACATAAAGCCAAGTTTCGATCCTGGGACCTTCCTTTCTCTTCAAACCTGAAAGGGGATTTAAAAAAAAAAAAAAAGAAAAACGTGAGCGAAAGGCTCAATAGGATAATTATTTTTAAAAACAAGTTATTTAAAAGCAATTGTCACAGATAAAAATATCATTCGCAACCAAATCTCAAGATCTTGACAAAAATCAATAAACACTTGCTTGTAAGAAACTTGATAAAAGATCACCGTACGTGTTTTGAAAATCCGAAAGGAATATCAAAATACAATTCTTCAAAATTAAAGACAGAACTTATTTTCAATAACCATTTAAAAGGTCAAGCATTTGGCCAAAACAGTTTAAAAAGGGGCTGCCAAAGAAAGGGATAGAAATATATGTATATCTTATCTCATTTGAAATTCAATAACATAATCTCCAAATAAAATTCAACGTATGCTATATATACATACAAAACCTTAAAAACTGCATTTAAAGTCAGAAATGTCATTTAACAAATATCATTATGTCAGTTTAATTATCAGTGTGCCATTTGACCCAAAGTAATCATAACCCAAAATCCTAATCCTTTTTAAAACATTTATAAATCATTAAACATTAAAAACCAAAAATAAAATACAAATTTTAAAGTTCATAGTTAGCTTATCAAACATCCTAGTTTGGCTTGTCGACAGTATAAGACCAGCCTACTGAACTCACTTGAGTCCGGTCTGCCGATGACATGAATCCGGCTTGTCGAAGATCAAGTTCGGCCTGCCGAACTAGCAAAATTTAAAAATTTTTAAATTTTGAGTTTCGGTCTCCCCGAACTCAAAATCTAATTTTAAACCTGTTTTTCAATTCTCAAAATGTAAAAATCATACATAAAGTTTAGAAAATCATAATAAAACAATTTTAAACCATTTTTCCCAAATGTAAACTCAATTTTACAATTGATTTGAAAATCAAAGAAAAATGTCAAAACTTGTGTAAGTTGATTTTAGCTCAAATTAAGTTTAGATTCACAATAAAACAGTTTCCACAACTTAAATTGAACATTATTTGAGCTCAAGAAGGTTTGGATTTTAACAATCAAAGAAAAATTGAAAAATTGAAATTTAAAACTTTGAGATTTTAAAGAAAAAGGAGAAGCTAATCTTAATGGCATTTTGGATGAAAAACTTGATGATTGAACTTCATCTCTTGCCTCAAATTTGACGAAAAATTCAAAGAAAAAGAGAGGGAAGAGAGAGTGCAGAGAGAAATGAAAAAGATGGGAAAAGAGAGAGAAAAATGATGAGAGAAAGACAGAGAGGGAAAAATAAAGGGAATAAATAGCCCAAGGGTATTTTTGTAAATATAAAAAAATGTAATATAAAAATATCATTTGGTATTTTAAAATTAAAAATCAAATTTTAAAACAAAACTTTAAATGACTGAAATTAATATCAAAATCACACTAGCACACTTAATAATTAAACTTAACATAATTAATTTCACTTTAAAATTTAAAGGTGTTACAAGTGTTTATCAGAAATGTTTTTACTTTTCAGAAGTGTATCCTGTCAAAATCATCATATGTGATTTTTCAAAAAAAACTTTTGAATTAAACTTTAAAACTTGTAACAGAGTGTTGACAATACATTTTAAGCTTAAATATAATATTTTATTAATTTGAAAAAAATTAAAACCATTTTGACCCATAGAAGCTCTTTTAAAATTATAATTCTAAACACTTTTTGAAAAGCTACAACTTTTACTTTTTTTTTTATTGACTAAAAGTACAAGCAAAAGTTGTGCCAAATAGGTAGTACGTTTGTGTGGCGAAAGTAGAGAAGTTAGAGGGAGAGATTATATACACCAAGGCAATTAACTCATCGGTACTATACATGTATGTATATGTATAACCGTCCTGGATTTTTATGTTATATTGTTGTTGCGTGTTGGACATGGGAAAAAATAATAATAAGTAGCTGGCTCTGAACATACATGGTGATCACAACTGCATAGACTTGACACTAGGGGTGTTTGTTTGAAGAGTTTAAGGGGTTTTAAACCTAAATTTTGGGTTGAAAACGTATTTGGTTGTATAAATTTAAAACCTAACCTGAAATATTGAAAGACAACTTGAGACTTAATAGTGCTCAAACTCAAATTTACCTCCCCAGTAATTTTAACATTTTTGAGTTCATCCTTTCTCACATGTGAGAAATTTTTTACTCTTTTTTTTATATCTAAACACAATTTTAGATTTTGAAATCCAGTTTGAACCTCACTTCTAAACCACATTTTTCAAACAAGGATTGGTCAAGATGATGAGTATTGAAATCAGGAGTAGCCCTATGTTGCCATGTCAGCAGGTGATGATCAGCAGCAAAGGACAAACAAGGATAATGATGATCAGACAGCTGAGAAGGATTCTCAGGGTGGTGGTGATAAGTTGGGCGAGCCTAATGTTAGTAACCATTATGCAATTCCAAGGCAGGCCTTTGACAGAAGGGGGCTTGCATGGACAGTCCCAATCCTAAGAAACAATCATGGATAGTTAATTAAGCCATGATTATCCAAGTACTTAGCCATGATTATTGCTTAATTAGCATGCTTTAGCTTAACATGTAAAATATCCATGTGTATGGTACTATTATGGGTTGGGCTAGCTAGTCCTACGTATACGTCAAAGCCTCTACTTCTAAGCTAATTAAGCTTAGAAGATCCTCAATCTTGTAATTTTGAGAAAATACTAGTATGATTGTAATAATTAGTCGAGTTAGTAGGGGTGTGGTGTAAAGATCTCTTTCCTAGTGTTGCAATGCTTCCTCTGGTGGTTTTCGTGTTTGGGCTCGTTGTTAGTAGCCGCACTCCTTCTGTGGTGGTTTCACTCATATCTATGTGCCCTAGCTAGTCTCCATGCCATGGTGGTTGGCTTGTCGCCGGGGTGTCTTTCTGTGTGGTTAAGGCCTCATGTCGTCTTCATAGTGTTTGGTTGTTTTTAATAATGGCATATGATTTTGCCTCGTTAGTGTTGCTTTTTGTTGTTTTGCTGTCTTTTTAGTTTTGTGTTTTTCCTCACCTTCTAGTTTAGTTTGTATCTCCCATCTACAAGAGTTTTTCTTTTGTGGTATTATTTTGTAATTTAGGTCTCTTAGCCCCAATTGACCGAAGGTTTCCATCGATGGTAGAGGTTTTGTCAAAAGAGCTAAATGAACGCTCAATTGATGGTGCACCTCATCAATTTCCTTGACATACGATGCATGTTTGATCCCTTTGTGTGTTTCATTAGAATTTACTGATGGAACTGGTTTATGATTGAGATTATATTTCCTTATATTGCAAGATCTTTGGAGTAAACACTAGTGTGTATATTTCTTTGATTTAGAATACAATTTACCTTGAAAAACTATCAAAGGTATTTTCAAATGTAAAGGGGGAAAATAACTATAACAAAAATTTGAGAAAATCAGTCCCTTATTTATCTCTTTAGTTTTGAAACATTCTTTAAGAATTACGTTCTCTTTAAGTTAATATATATTAAATGGAAAAAAATAAAAGAAAAAGAAATTAAATAAATTTTTATGCTTCCATACTTCCAAATTTCCCGAAAATTGTAATCGCTGAATATGTGTAAATTAAACTGAATACTAGTTTTAAAGTGTAATTATTAATTCATATTATTTTATGTGTAGATTAAGCTAAAATCTTTCCGAAAGAAATGGTATATACGAATATTTAATTGGGGTTCTAGTCCATCCCAAGGATGATGGTAAAATAAGGCTTCATAATTGGGCCAATTGGCCTGCCCACCATTTGCAAATGTTTATTTCAGGAATAACTCAACAATAAAAGAAATGTTTATTAATTTACCAAAAAAAAGGAATGTTTATTATGATCGGAGAACCAACAACCAAGAAATGTTCCTGAAAATATACGAATGTAGATCGTAAACAATTAAAAACACCAATTTTTTTCTTCTTATATTAGATTTGAAATATAAAATTTTTCAAGAGGAAGCAAATTAACATGTAACAAGCTAGGCTCAAATGCTGTTTAATGGACATGTCAGTTGTTTTCATTGTAACAAGTCTCGAGTTCAGGTGTAAAAAGTGATGATAATTTCTTTTTGATTAATTACAAAATTTCCCCTTCAATTATAAACTTTGTAACATTATGTCCTCAAAATTCAAAATATAATATTTGTGTGTCTTTAAACTTTAAAACATAACATTTGATCCCCTTATTTATGAAATATTAGAAAAAAACTCATTGAAATTATGATTTTGAGTATAAATGACACAATATTATACAAATAATAAAATTGTTGAATAATTTAGTGAGCCATTAGAGTCCTAACTTACTATGATGCAGTCACATAAAAGTAAAATAAGAGACTATTTGTTTCAATTTTTTAAGGTCTTTTCTTGTATTTTCAACAATTAGAATTTTGAAATGATTTTATCAACTTATAAATTCAAATTAGTTTTACACATTATAACATTATTAAAATATGTCAAATATTATGTACCAAATCTTGATTACGTATCAAGTTTTATTTCAAGTTCTAAGAGTTTTTTGTCAATATTTCATAGCTCAAAAGGGAAAAACATTCGCTACATTTTGAAATTTTGAAATGTAAAGAGTAGTATTCAATGACAATAATTGAGGGAGAATCTTTGTAAACAATCCTTCCTTCTATTTTTTTTTAAGTTGCACACGTAACACTAACATATATAACGACAAAAAAAAATTCAAGAAATATGCCTAGCTAACATTTTGCCAAATAGTGCTAATAATTTAAATACACATATTTGCTAGTCTCCTGCCGCAATCTACGGCAGGAGAGACCAGCGTACCTTACGAGGTGCATGCGAATTAACCTTTTTTTTATAGTTTCTAATGTACTTTTGTATTAGAAAATTAGTTTGCAAAGATTCTTGTGCTCAGCTTTTGTTTTTTGTTTTTAATTTTTCTTGTTGGAGAACTGTATATATATGTTTACTAAAGCCTTATCTTAAGTAATGTTTTTTTAATTTAAAGATAATACTTTATCAAAATTATCTAAGCTAAAGTGAATTAAGTGAGGGAGTAATGTTTCGCTCCCTGGGCCCCAATGTTAGAAAAAGATGTTTCTGGAGATGTCATTAGAGTTGGTAATCTTGGTTTAAGGTAATTAACCCCTACACCGAAAACATGCATATAGACAATCATCACCCTTAATCATTATTTTTCTCACTTCTTTTTTATGACTGTTATACTGTTATGTTCGGATATACGAGACTTACGTAATATAGTATGAAAAAGTACTCTATCAGTAAAATATAGTTTTACACAATCAAGTTTTTATTTTGTTTATTATTATATACTTTTTTTAATCTAACATGATTCTAGTATAATATAATGTGGTTTAGAATTGTATATCCTATTAAAGACATTTTTTTTTCACTTTATCATAAAATTCTCATTTTTATCTAATGTTCTTGGCTATCAAAAATTGTCGAATAAAAAGGTCAGGTGGTTCTTGTTCTAGTGAACTTTAAGATTTTGTTCATGTAAAGTGCAAAGGTTGGAGTCCTTCACATTGGAGATACCAAATACCTCAAAAATACAAACCTTGTGGCTGTAGTTTAGTGGTGAGAATTTCACGTTGTGGCCATGAAGACCCGGGCTTGAACCCCAGCAGCCACCAAAAAAAAAAAAAGGACATTTTTTAAGCCCCACAAAAACAAGTGTTAATTTGGACTTGTTCAGCTTTATTAAGAAAAAGAAAAGTTAATTCTCGGCGGAGACACTTATTGGTAACGCACGTTTTCATCGCTTTTGACACATATCTGATGAGTGAAAGACGGGGTCTTTTAAATTATTTTTTGGTTCTCACTAAAGAAATTGTCAAGGAAAAAAACCTGGACTTGATCAGAAGAATACCTGCAAACTTGGAAACTATCGTTACAAGAAATTAGGCTTTTAGCGACGACACTATTAGCAACAACACCAATAACAACAGGTGTTGTTGCTATTAATTTCAGTATTTGCAAGTAATGCAGTCGCAAAATCTAACAGCAACGCATTGAGAAAAAGTCATCGTAAATAATAAAAGCGACGACATATCATCACATAATGTACATGTATTAGCAACGATAAGTTGTCGTAAAAAAATTTGAGAAATATCCTTCACTTTTTGCGAAGACATGTAGTTGCAAATAACAAAGGCACCAAAAAGCACCCTGGCATGAGAAATTAAACACCACTTGGAAACTATTTATGACGACGCGTGGAGTACAGCTAGCTTTGTAGAGTCAAAGAGACCAGTAATATTTGCAACGACATATCGTCACAAATACCGGTAGAGTATAGCTGGCTTTGAATAGTCAGAGGTACTTATATCAAAATGTATCGTCGTAAAGAACTACAATTTTTCATGTATTTGTGAAAATTTTAGCAGTTTCTAAAAACTATTTGCGACGACACCAAAAAAAGTCATCGCAAAAGGCGTTTCCAAAATCTTCTCCCCTCGATTTCTCAAAATTTTTCAAAGTAAATTAAAAGGCATCATTTTAGGCTATAATTTGCGATGAATTGAGGGTTATTTGCGACAACAAAAAGTCTATGTATAAACTAGTACCTTTCTTCCCCATTTTTCCTGATTTTCGCTTGCCCATCTCTCCGCTTTTCTTTTTCCCTCCGTCCGAAATCCATCAAACCCCATAAAATCCCTTTCTCTTCCACTTTCTCCTATGTTTTCGCATCAAGACCCTAGAATCTTCAAAGAAATCCAAAAAATACCACCCCCCCCCCCAAAAAAAAAGGGAAAAAAACACCAAAAAAATCCTAAATACAAAGCTTTCTCTTCCTCTCTCCACTACTACCACCACCATCTACGCCGCCATTCTTCGCCGGTTGTTGCCACTTTTAATTTTCCAATCCTCAGTTTTAGTGGGGTTTTGGATTGAGTAAGTTTTTAATTTTTTAATGGTTTTATTTATAGATTGTGGTCATAAAAATGTTTATGTGGTATGAATGAAGTTATGTGGTTACGTATAAACATTGATAAGGTTGTTAAAATGTTGAATAATTTGAGTAATGTGAAATGTGGTTGTATTTGGATTTTTTTTTTTGTTTGACATTAGATTAGTTATTTTTTTTTGTTGTTGTGATTGTAAAAATGTTGAATTGGATGTTGTTGTTATGGTTATAATTGAATTGGATTTTTTTTTTATGTTTGTGATTGTTGTTATAATAGCAAAAATGTAGAATTGTAATGTTGGTGAAGTTTTTATTATTTATATAAGTTAATTAGAATTGTAATTTTTATTATTGTAATGTTCTTAGTCGATAAAGTCGTCGCAAGTGCAAACAAAACCCAAAAACATTAGCGACGATATTTTTAATGTCGTCATAAAAACTGTTGCCAAGTCAACACCTAAATAAGTATTTGCGAAAAAGTTTGAAATTATTGTCGTAAAAATTAAATCCATGTTAGCATAATGACCCTTCGACTATTTATTTGTAGCATCGTCGCAAATAAGTCTTTTACGACTAACTTTATGCAATGATATATTTGTGATAACTTTTGGTCTTTTGCGACTATGGTCTTTTACGACGACAAAATGTAGTCGCAAAGACCTACAAAGTTGTAATGCATACATGCTACGTAGTCCCATGGGATGTAATAATCTTTTTTTTAAAAAAAAAGTGTACAAACATATCGGATACTCCATTATAGCCAAACGGATCATAATCTGATATGCTTTTCTATTTTTTTGGCTAAATGTCGTGATTATTATTGACTTTATTGGCTAAGCCAATTATAAATTCATGCATACCACTCTCTCCATGCAAAGAAGTGCAGCCCACTAAACCACTAAAGTCACCCGTCAGGTCAGGAGCCTATAATACCATATTATGTATGAGCATGACAGTCTTCTTTTTGTCAAAGAAGAGGGACCCACCAAGTTACCAAAAGTCAAAAAAGTGGCTCGTTTTATGGAGTCACTGCATGTGCCAGCCATTTTGGGGGAAGACATCAAGTATCAACCCTAGTTTCCATTTACTTCAATCATTTCAAGAAGAATTTTGAGTGAACGTATTCTACGTTATGTTAGGTTAAATTTTCGTCGTGTTAGGTTAACCGGGTGTTTGAAATAATGGTGAGAACCATTAGTTAGAATTACTTTTACTGTAGCATATGAGAGCTTTACATTGTAGTGATTTTTTTATTGTTATTGTAGCATGTGACAGTTTTACACTATTTATAACTAAAAAAGTGATAGGAACTACTTTTGTCAAACACAAGGTAAATTTTCAAGCTTGCGGTAGGATCTCATACTTAAGACTAAGCCGTTTGAAAAATAAATTGAAACTAAAAATGCGTCTAGTAATCATAGTTTTAACAAAAACTTTTGGTTATTACAGTGTAAAGTTTTCATATGAGTGTCAAGAAAAAGTAAGTTATAGTATAAAACCTCACATGCTAAGTTTTTTTAACCAAAATTGGTTCAAATCATTGGTTTTAACCATACTTTTCAAACAACCTATAAGAGCTTGAATTGTAAGCATTATAACATGTAAGAATTTTACACTGTAGCTTATTTTTCTTCACATTACTAACATATAAGAGCTTTACATTATTTATAGGTTGAATTATCAGTTCCAATTAAGGTTGCCAAACATTAGACATCTAGTTTATAAATTTCAACTACGTTTTAAATCATTTTGCTACGATATTTTGTCAAACAAAAAATAATTAAATTTGTGTTTAAATTTATGAACCAAACGGATGGCTATCTAGTCATCATTGTATTTGGTCAAAATCACATTAAATTTAAAAAACTTACACAAAATGAACAATTAATTCTCATATAAATCTAACCGTTGAAAAATAGAGTTCTATCAGTGGTTCGTTTTTTTATATCCTGTTAAATACACTACTTTTTTATGCTCACTCCTTACCAATTTGTAAAAGGCTTGAACCTATATTTCTAGTTAAATCCTAAATGGGAGGTTGAAAAAAAATCATGCTAATTTGGTAAGGGTTTGTGGAAGTTTCAAAATGAGTCTAAACATAATCTAGTGTCATTAAGGTAGATTACCAAAAACAGAAATTCAGAAGAACTACTACCATACTTTTCATTGTTTGCT
>CAMOHE010053198.1:50498-106516 GCA_946598075.1 Artocarpus hirsutus | reverse complement strand
AAAAAAATCATGCTAATTTGGTAAGGGTTTGTGGAAGTTTCAAAATGAGTCTAAACATAATCTAGTGTCATTAAGGTAGATTACCAAAAACAGAAATTCAGAAGAACTACTACCATACTTTTCATTGTTTGCTATTTAAAAAGGGTAGATATATGTAGTGATAATATTCAGATTAGGAGGAAATTATGAGATTGGATTTGTTTCTTTTTTCTACTGGGGTATATTCTTAATCTGTTGCCAAAGTTTTCAAAAAGCTAGCTGAAGAAGTAGGCCATTGGATTTGGTGCTTCTTCTGACAAAGCCTTTATGAGCAAATGGCCCTATTTTCTACTTTACAAGTTCGAGAGGAAAGGAATATGTAAAAAGCTTCTATAATTCCTGCTAAAATTCAACTATGGAGGACACCCATTTTCATGAATTTAGACCATTATTTCAACTCTCTATCATACAACATTATATATGCAGGAGATTCAGAAAACAAAAAGCATCCAGAGACTGAAATCTCCACCTGCTGTAGGGTTAAAGCTAAACTTGGGCTACACGACAAGAAAAATTAAAGTCATGAAGAAAAATTTTACATTCCAATATATATATATATATATATATATATGTATATATATATATTATATTATGAGTGAGATCTCATCCAGGTGTTTTAGCTAGGGTTCAAATTTGTGAGCCAAAATGCGGAAATCTTTGTGTGTGTGTGTGTGTAAATAGAGAATGCGAAGAACTTGGAAAAGAGATTTTTTTTTTCATTTTTATACTATATGTTGTAACATTATCAAAAGATGATATCTTTGTATTTTGTATTGTATTGTATTTTAATTTATATTAAATCTTTATTTTTTAGTGAAGGTTGATTTGACTATAAAAAGGACTTAAATGTCCTTCACATATTGAAATATTTTTTTCTTACCTTATTTCCTTTTTTTTAATGGTATTTAGATTTTTTGGTGATCAAAATTGACCTTAACTAAGAAACGAATACAAATGTAATCATGCGTTTGACAAGTAAGTTCAAACTCGTGAGTGTAAATTATGTAACTCTTATACGTTACAATATAAAACAAAAGTATGTCAATATATAAAGCTCTCATATTACTACAATATTTGAGTTTTAACTTATGAGTTTGAACTTGTTTACTAAACATTCTAATATGACAGTACAAATTTGATATAATTAAAAATATAAAGTATGGTTTTTGGATAATAAACCTCAAAATAAAAGGTATTAGATGGAAAGAAAAAGAAAGTAACAGAAAAGAAAAAAGGACAAGCAATGAGTCATGCCTTAGCAGTGAGGGGGAAGCAAATTTGAAAACAAAAGAGTGATTTTACTTATCTTATTTTATCTAAGTGGGCCATTGTGTTGAAAAAGAAGGTATATATAATGAGGGAACTTATCAGTTTGTTCCCCCCGGATTCTATGGATCGATTTGTTTTTGAGCTATTGTGTGTACACTTTTCAAGTTATAAGGCTTGGAAGCTGGATTCTACACTGTACCATAATTTTGTAACTAATCAGATATATACTGGTTTTTTTAAAAAGCTCATGAAAAGGAGTCGATTTGGAGTAGATATAAAAAAAAAGGCAGAAAGATAATGAAAAACATCAAATGGTGTGACATTGTAAAAGTAGACAAATTATCTTATTTGTCTTGGCTTTACTATAAGTGTTACTAGTATAAGTATAAATATTAGCCCGTTTAATATTGCGGTTAAAACCATAAATATTTTTTACTTTAAATTTTATAAGAAGAAATATTGTAATGATTGTGGTTGAAACTATAAAACTTAATTTCAATTGCATCCCCAAGATGGGATGGTATAGGTAGGTTGCATATTGCTCTTGGAGGGAGGTTATAGGTTTTTCTCCCATTTTCGCTATTTTTTTAATCAATGAATACCACTTTCAATCAAAGTAAAATGATGTAATTAATTCTGTTAAAAAATGATGTAATGAATTCCCTAACTCACCCAACAAATTAGTTTAAATTAGCATTATGGTTAATTAGCTTTAAAATTAGTAGCTTTAAAGGGGTTTTTTAAACTTTAGTTTCAGACCATCATTTATATTTATAAACAGTGTAAAACTCTTAATAGTTATAATTAAAGATAAAAAATTATTCTAGTGTAAAGTATTTATATACCATAGCTTTTAAACTTAAAAGTGAATGACAACTTAGGTTTTAAACGCAAGCCTAAACTGTAATTAAGTCAAAAGGTCTGCCTGCATAGAGGATTCCAGTTTATCCTGTAATTAAGTCAAAAAGTCTGCCTGAATAGAAGGATTGCCACTTTATCTACCTTTTCTCCATCTATGAAACTAGTTTCATCGGCCCAATCAATATGTGCCATGTCATGAATATCATAGAATCCACGAAGTCGTTTTAAAGCAAATAACTGGTAAAATAAATAAATAAATAAATTTATCTCTGCTTAGTACGGTATTCAAGAAAATAAATAAATCAAAATACACTGGGGACCATATTTAGCTCCATACCAGGCGGGAATCTGATTTTCTCATACGCACTCTCCTTTCTTCAACACTTTTACCTCGTGGGTGAATCTTACATGAAAAGTTGTTGAAAATGATTATATATAGGAGATTTGTGTAGTAGGAACTGGGAAAAAAAAAAGAAAAAAAAAAACCATTACTGATATGAGTTTGTTTTTAATGCTTTTTTTTTTTTTCATTTTGATGTGATTTTTCTATATCTTTTCATTTAGAATTATGCATTGTTAGTATGAGACTTAAAATAACCCTTGCAAATAATGAGAATTATGTGATGAGAGGGTGTGTTGTTTTAAATTGTCTGATTTTTATCAAATTTTTTTAATTTTTAATTTTATTTTTATTTTTGATATATTTTTTATTGGAGTAAATGTTTGTAATATGTTTGGCAATTTCATTTTCAATCAAGTTCATACATAAGGTTTCAACTGAAAACACTCAAATAATTGTAAAATTTCATGAGAGAATAACATTGTAACAAAATTAGTTTCAATCAAAATTTTTTGATTTAAACATATTTTCCCAAACGGGATTTTAAAAACATGCATTATCAGTAGCAAACCCTATCATAAAAAGGTCAAATAGAATAAAGACTGAAATAATACAATTGTGGGCACAGTCTCAGAGAGAAAGAGAGAGAGAGATATCCCACAGACGCTCTAATTAAATACAAGATTTTCTTAAGCACTAAACTGTTTTGTAAAACATGCTTCAATTTACTGAACTCTAACTCCATATCTTTCAAGTACAAAAATAGCAGATAAATCTTCTGGAGAGTGAACTATCTCAAATATCCAGCTAGTTCACTACTCCAGCTTTTTTTATACTTGCATTATTGCAATATTTTATCAACAAAAAAAATGCTTGGAAGAACCTGCATTGTCCTAATAATTATAATCTTGCTTCTGAGCTCATTTGGTGGCGCCACTTTCAACCTCACTCTAATTCCTGGTCAGCATCCCAACCCTGAAGAGGTCGTCCATGAAGTTCATAGGTACAGAAAAAAATTTATTTAAAAAAAAAGAGCTTTATTAATTTCTCTTTTAAATAGTTAGGTCTTCACTAGTTCTTTGTTTTTTTTTTTCTTTCTCTTTTTTAATGTACAACACTCATCAAATACTCTCTTCTTCTCACCACCCTTCCAGATCTCTTGACTTTTGTCTTGTGTATTTGGACAATATTATTATTACATTGTTTTGATCTCATGGTGAGAAAATACATATATATCCACTCACACACCTTTATACTACCTACATTGTAGATTTTCAACACATGGATTTTTTTTTTTTTTTTTTGCATTCTACAGATATATTAAAAAAATAATTTGGTTTTATATTTTTAGGAAATTAAATGCTTCCATAACAAGAAGGCAAATGCTACAAACATCTCAAGGTCAAGACCAAGCCTCATGCCTGACTGGCAACCCAATAGATGACTGCTGGAAATGCGACCCGGAATGGCCCAACAACCGGCAGCGCCTCGCCGACTGCGCAATCGGGTTCGGGCAGCATGCGCTCGGCGGCAAGAACGGCGAGTACTACATTGTCACTGACAGCTCTGACAACGACGCTGTAAACCCTAGGCCGGGGACTCTGCGATACGCCGTGATCCAGCCGGAGCCGTTGTGGATAGTCTTCCCGGCGAACATGCTGATAAGGCTATCTCAAGAGCTCATCTTCAACAGTTACAAGACCTTGGATGGACGTGGAGCCAATGTCCACATTGTGGGCGGTGGTTGCATCACATTGCAGTATATAAGCAATGTCATTATACACAACATACACATTCATCATTGTTATTCCTCAGGTAAAGAACACATATTATACACATTTCAATAAATTTTGTTCATGTTTTGGCCTTAAATTTGAAAAACATGTTTTTTTGCTTTCTCTTCTCTTAAGTATATATTGAAAACATAACATATAGTATATCATAAGATGCTCGTTCTAGAGACTTTATCCACTTAGGTAAAGCAGCGGTTTCTTTTTTACTTTCACGCTCTGTTTTTTTTTTCTTTTTTCCTTTCATAAATTTGTTCCCAACCGACAACACAAAGAAAAACTAATGGCCCACTAAAGTTAATGGACCACATGAAAAAAGTGAAAAAATTCATGTTGATATTTTGCCAATCCTCTTTTTAGGGATGTTGGTATTAAAAGAAAGAGACTTACCTAGTAATTTTTTAACACCCTTAGTTTTTATCAATTTATCAATGGTAATATCTTACCACCACTTAATATTAGAGTGTTTGGCATATATATACAAGCTTATTGTTTGAACCTTAAATAGCACAAAGTTCTCAATATCTTATAGTGGTAAAGCAAAAATATATTATAATAAAATTCTCACATAATGCAATGTTTGAATTTGAACTCATTTTCCAAAACTTAATGTAAATATCAATGTTTTTATTAGTCAAATAATTATTTTTGTGTTTTCTAAACCATCAGAATTTTATCAAATTTATTTTTCCAAAAAAAATTGTTTCGTGTATTTGCGAAACAGGCGAGGCTAATGTGCGATCGAGCCCGACACACTACGGATGGAGAACAAAATCGGATGGCGACGGGATCTCAATCTTCGGCTCAAAAGACTTATGGATCGACCACTGCTCGTTATCGCGTTGCAATGACGGGCTAATCGACGCGGTGATGGGGTCGACGGGGATTACCATATCCAACAACTACTTCTCCCACCACAACGAGGTCATGTTGCTTGGCCATAGTGACGACTACACGCCAGACTCTGGCATGCAGGTCACTATTGCCTTCAACCACTTTGGAGAGAAGCTAGTCCAGCGCATGCCTCGGTGCCGCCGCGGCTACATTCACGTTGTCAACAATGACTTCACAAGGTGGGAGATGTATGCCATTGGTGGTAGTGGTAACCCAACTATCAATAGCCAGGGCAATCGCTACACTGCACCTTCTGATCGCAATGCCAAAGAGGTATCCTTTTGTACTCTTATGACTTCTTCTTTTTTTGACAAAAAAAAAAAAAAAAACTATCACATAATAAAAAACCTTATAATATTTTTGTGGTTTTGCTCTTTCACTATCAAATCTTTATCGGTTTCTTTTAATTTTTTAAGTTATTTTTATTTTTGATTTAGCTCTATTGTACAATAAAGCATTATTTTATACCTTACTGTAGAATTTTTTGCCTACTTTTTTTTTTCTTTTAACAACTCAATAGTTAAAAAAAAGAACAAAATTGTGTGTGATCATTAGTTTTATAATACTGGGATATTTTCATTAAATACTCTTAAATTTCACTTCTTCTTTTTTTTTTGTTTTAACAGAATTCCATTGCATTCTAACGGTTCAAAACTACACAACATTAATACAATATTTGTGCATCCTATAAATTTGTTATTATTTATAAATAAGATGAAATATTCTTATTTATCATCAGAAGTTATGTATCGCTACATAAACGGTGTTATAAAGTAAAACCATCACACGGTAAAAAGTGAAACATTATTATTCATTACGATTTGCACCATGACAAAATGTAATAACAAACAGTATAATTGTGGATCCCATACGGATATATACGGTGATTTCATCACCCATGGTAATAAGTAACATATTTCTGTGATAAAGGGCTTATGATAATTGTTTCGTCTCTTGAAAACAATTAATCAGATAAACTTGCTATTCCTGAGTAATACCAGAACCTATGATAGGAAAATCCCGCCCTCATTGCATCAAATTAAATAAGAAATGTTTTTTTCGCAGGTTGACGAAAAGACTATCTTATCCTAAATCTGTTCCGTTGTCATCCCTACTTTCATGTCAAATCCCGACTCAATTCAAATCAAAATAATTAATAAAATTTTTTAAATCATGGGCAGGTGACTAAGCGCGTAGAGACAGCTGGGGGGGATTGGAAAAGCTGGAATTGGAGGTCCGAGGGTGACATAATGGTAAATGGAGCATTCTTTGTGGCCTCCGGAGAGGGACTAGAGTTCAAGTACGAGAAGGCCTACAGTGTGGAGCCTAAGTCCGCTGCGCTCATCGATTTTCTCACGATGCACGCTGGCCCACTTGGAGTTGGTAGCAGGTTTTTTTTTTTTTTTTTTGAAATAATTAATCTTGCTTTATATATATATATATATATATATATATATTTATATTTCCCCAACCTTTATAACTTTTCTCTTTTGCCTTTTACCTTTTCTTGATTATCCGTAATTAACTCGCCCTTGACCATGAAGATTTCATTACGGTAAATTGCACTTTATATCCCTCAATTATGGGCTTTTTGACACTTTAGCCCCCTTTTTTTTTTTTCCTGTGACACATTATCCCCAATATTTTTCATTCCTTTGGAATATAAACCGTGATCTATTATGTTTTTAAACAATAATTTAACATAAGGAACCACGTGGATTTTTCAATAAAGGAGATTTACCAAACTATTTTAATTTTGTTTTCCATATCACAATTATAGTTACCCAAAAAGGATAAAAAAAAAAAATCAAACAAAAGTCGGCAAAGAGTCAGTGTAAAAGACTAAAAAAGCATAGAGGCAATGTGAAAAAAGTTTTAAAAGGGTTGAAGTGTTTAGAGGCACCATAGTTTAAGGAGTAAAGTGCAAGTTTTGTCCTTTTCAATAATTCTTACCCAAATAATAGGCAGCAAGAATTTTTCAAGGTCCAAAATTGGGTCTAGGCTGGCTCATGTTTTACTCATTAGCAGTACATATCTTGGAGGGAAGACAAATTTTCTCATCATCACGGGTGATATGACTATTAATAGTCATGAATAGGAACCATTAGGCCAATGTACCCTTGTGCATTGTCATGGGCAGTTAAACTAATTACATACCTTTTCTCTCAACACTAAGAATACGTAGGAAAATGACTAATCTAATACAATTATATTTTTTTCGCTATATTTAACATACATTATACAACACTGATTGGGTGTTTGGAAAGATGGTAGGAACCACTTTTACTGTAGCATATGAAGATTTACATTGTAGCAAAATTTTTTTAATTGTTATTGTAACATGTGAGAGTTTTACACAGTTCATAACTGAGTTTGTAGTGAGAACCATTGCCAAACACAATATATAGAAAAATGACTATTTAATACAATGTTATTTTTTACGCTATATCTGACATACATTATAAACTTGTTAAATTCAACACCAAGTATAATATATATCAAATTTTGATATTTCTTTGCTACTGGATGATGTATTTGGTTTTTTATTTAATCATTACAAGTTTGCATTTATATATTATTTTAACTTAAAAGTTTATTTTTGCAAATATAAATATTGATAATCATGATAAAAAAAGCATATATAACACTAAAAATAATATTATATACCGAAACAAGAAAATAAAATAACATAAAACATGTCATTTTACACTTTATCTTTTATAACATTGGCATTAAACATTTGAGTTGAAAATCTTCTAATAATTGGTTTCCATTATTAAACCAAAGTCAACATGTTAATAGTATTAAATAATATGAAATTAGTACAATTCTTTAAAAGGAAAAGAAAAAAAGGACTTTGCATAATATGAGAGAGTTGGACAAAAACCTAATAATTGAAAATCTGAATCTTCAGGGACAACGACTTGGGGATGTGGAGCGCAGGATCAAATGGTGGTGGTACAAATGGCTTGGAATCAGGCCCAGATTATACAGATGATATGTCTGGAAAAGGCATCTCTACATCACCTTCATCTACATTCACTCTTTTCTCCTTATTGTTATCACTTTCATGCTTATTATGTTGGTTTGATTTCCCTAATACCCATCATTTTACCATCAAAAATAAGTTGTGACAGTTGGGTTTTGTGAAAATTAACTTAATTTAATGGGGAAAGAAGAAAAGAAAGAAAGAAAGAAACACTGCAGAAAATCTGCTCTTGTATTTGGTAAGATCAGCAGAAAGATGTGCTATCTACCAATTTCTCCATCTAACTCAACTGTTATTATCTTGTTATGTTCACAAAGGGAGGAGAAAAACACTCATATGGCAAAGATTAAATTCAGTCTGGAACTTTTGTGGCGTTCGGTTCACATAGGCTTTTAATTATATTTCAACCTATTTTGATATAGTGTTCTTTTTTTTTTTTGTAAAAATTTAAATTTTCGTTCAAAACAAGCGGGTTTTTCTTTTGTGCTTCAAAATTATTAGTTTTGCAACTAAGATTTTGAGTAGTTGAAAGTTGTGTTTTCAAAACTGGTTTTGTAAATTAAAAAAAATGTGAAACATAAAATAAAAAAGAAAACACTATAAAAGAAAATATATTTGGTCGACTAATTTTTGAAATGGGTAACCAACACGCCTTTTGCCTTTTCAATTCTCTTCCACTTGTTAATAGAATGTTGTGCCAAACCAACTCGATGGGAAATGTTTAAACATAATAATGAGTTTGATGTAAAATCAAGGTGGCGTTTTGGTATAAGGGGGTTTCAAGTTAACATGGTGCTTAATAAACAATATAAAGTAAAGGTTTAAAACAATGATAATAGTTTACAAAGGCAAAACCTTCAGCTGTGAGAGCTTTGTTCTTCCCCCTCTCTTCAAATCTCATGGTTTGTACCGTTTAAACTATCTAAATCTATAACTACGTTTCTAATTTTCTCACAATTTTTATATTATTTAAACACAATTTTTTGATGTGATGTTTTATTTTCTATTTAATCTTTTATATTCTAAACATCAAATTAAAACCATTATTCAAATCACATATATTCAAAACCAGTACTTTAAATTATAAAGTTCAAAACAAAGTCAATTTAAACATGCGTATCAAACGGATCCCAAGGTTCAACAAAAGCTAGCTCAATTGTCAATTGGTTTAGTGAGTGTGATTTATCTCTTATGCATTGAGTGTTGGATATCATATTCGAAAAAGAAAAAAGTGTTGGATTTAAGTGCTTGCGGACGTTGTTGTTGGATCAAAATCTAATATATGTGCTAATATATTAAATAAATATGAATTAAAGGCTATCAATAAAGTTGACCAATTAAAAGTGATCAATTTAAGTTTTGGGCTTTTAATGCATCATTAAGTGTGGGCCTCCTATATGTAAAGACCAAAAATATAATTACTAATTTTATGATAGGCTAAATTGGTAATTAAGGATAATTGTTAGGGTTTAGCAATTATATAAAAGGATTGTGGTCCCTAAGTCAGTACGTATATTATTTTTTTCGTTCCCCATCTACAGAGAAATTACAGAGCATTCTGAGAAGGAAGATTTACTTAACAGACTTAGAAGATCCTCAACCAACAAACTCAAGAATCACATTCAATCAATGGATTCAGATTAGTTTCCGCATCTTATTAATATTCTTGATGATTTAACATGAATGATCTAGATAATGATAATTTTCATCACAATTTTTGTTTCTAACAGACGTATCATAGACGATTCTAATATATGGGTCGATCTCATAAATCCGTGGCAGCATGTATATAATAAACCAAGGGGTGGTCTATTATACCCTTTATTATACTTTGTACATACCACTTCTTAAATCACTTTTGTTCTAGTTTGTCTTAAAATATTAAAAAAATCTCTATATTTAAATATTATTTTTTTGGCCCACCTACCAACCAAATAAACTTCTAATTCTTTTCCCAAACATTTTTCTTTAGTAGAATTTTTATTCTACGAAATTATGGAAAAGCAAAGGTCATAAAGCTACTAAAAAAAGGCCGTGGCGAATGCTTGAAGGATTTTTTTTTATAGCGTTTTTCTTTTTCTTGTTTCTTTATTGAACCAAACTATTAGTTCCTTCAATGCAAAAGCAAACTATTAACTCCAAAAAGAAAAAACTATGATAAGTTTTCTTTATACTGCTTCTCTTTTTATTCTTTTCTCATGGAATAGAAATATACTAATGAGCTTTCTTTTATTCTCTTTCAAAGAACCAAAATGCTTGACCACATATTATTTGTGTACTACAACAATTCGCTTTTCGTCTTCGCAAATCAATGTGTTCATCCCCAGTTATATGATTTTTCATATTAAATAATAAAAAAAGAATGAAAAAAATAAGAAAAAATTAATGTATTTTTTTTAGAGATTTTTTAACATTGAAATCCATCTTTATTCATTTGAAAAAGTAGGGCAAAATAATTTTTTAGAAGAGAATAATTTTTTTAAGTGAGTATGTAATGAGTATTTTTTTAAATAATTTTGTCCTTAAAAGTAATTTTATTAATGAGTAATTTAGTAAGGAAAAACTTTATTAAAACTGTGTGTAAAAGTAAAATGGGGTGTCAATAGACGCAGGCTAAACCAAAGAGAGTTTTTTTTTTTTTTCTTTTTTCTTTTTTGGCCGTTTTACTTCCAAGTTAAGCTACTATATTAATTGAAGAAAATACAAGTATTTTGAGTATCGCTAAAAGATGACGCAGTTTCTATGTAGCTCAAGTCCATTCTCAAAATATCTATTTAATTAACCAACTCAGTATCTAAGTCACTAATTTATGTTAGTCAAAATTTCACTACAAGCAAAATAAATAATTAAATACAAGTAGTCTTGCCAGATACGAATATAGATAGAATGTGACGTATCTTGGGTAGGTTATTGGTGCCCAATTCAGCCCCATCAAAATATTTTCAAAAAAAAAAAAAAGGAATTATGTGGTCTCATCATTATTGTCGTTTTTCAGGCTTATGACATCTTATGAAGCCTCTAATGTTTAATGATCTGTTTATGTAGGCCAATATTTCTAGCACAATATCATAAAAAATCTAGTGGCCAAGTGGATGATATTATCTTCTAATATCTTATATTATGCTTGACCAAACCTCCAAGACATGAAGATTACAAGATATATGATTGTGCATATGTAATATGTTACTGGCTATTCACATGCATATTATACCTCAGAAATAGTTGAAATATGTAATTATTATTCAGTCTACACAATCACCACATGGTTCTAACAAGTGGTCTAAATTTAGCTTACATATGTTTTGTTGGCCATTCATTGCATGCCTTGATACCTCAGGAACAGTTGATATCATTATATGTATTTATACAGTCACTACTTGGGTCTTGAAAGTGGTCTTAAGTATAGATTTGTGTTGTCCCTATTTTTTTTAAAAAAAAAAAAAAGAAAGAAAGAAAGAAAGAAACCAACTCATTCATGAATTTACTAGGGTGTTTTAAGAAGTATAGTTAAAACTGAGACTCTTAAACTGAAAACTGTAATATGTAAAACTTTGTCCTATAGCTTACTTTTTTTTATCACTATACCATGTGAGAGCTTTACACTGTAGCAATCAAAAATTTTGTTTAGAATTGATTTTGTCAAACACTCTTTACCATAATAAAGATCAATGTCACAAGCTTAGCCTTGATCACATTAAAGGTTAAATTTATTTTTGGTCCCCATAGTATAGGTCAAATCTCAATTTAATATTTAACTTTTATAACGTCTCAAAACGAGTCTTGGATTGTTTTAAAGTAGCTCTTCCATCCGTGTAATAGTTAAAATCTTATTGAAAAAGGACTACTTTTTTCTCAATAGTAGTGTCCCAACAAGTAAAATTACAAATTAATTCTCGTTAAACTACACACAGTCCACATGTGTTCTATATTTTTTGTCTAGATTTTGACAATCCGTTAGACGAAAGGATTGATCTAAAATAATTTGATAGATCGGGGACTTCTGGGACATTTTAAGGCTCATGGATGGGATTCGTCTTATTGTTTTAGGGACTAAAAATGAGACAAGGAAAATGTGTTAACTAATTTGACCTACTTCTTCCAATGTAGATATATGCTTTGGCTGTAGAGCAAAAATGAAAATCTCATATTTATAATTAACACCCTGCAAATTATCAGGCTAAGATCATCACCAAATTAATAACATTTGCTGCAAGATAAGGACATATAAATAGTCTAAAGAAAAGAGTTCTTCCACACAAAACTCAAACTTGACGCCACGTTTGTTGAATGACATCAGACCCTTGTCTGTTCCCTTTCCTTAATTTGATTTCTGCTACCTCTCTATTTCTTTTTAATAGTTTATTAACTAATCTGATTATAGAAACTTATCCCTTTAATCTCGTACCATTTTTGGCTTGTATAAAGCAGAAAAAGAAAGCTTAACTTCCTTCTCCTAACACTATGCATTGATTTTTAAAATCTTTGGCCTTAATTCACTGCAAGATAATAGCATGTTTGACAAACTAGTTTGAATTGAAAAAATGAGTTCAAATACTGTAGTATCTGAGAGCTTATATTGTAACTATATAGAGTTTTACGCTATAGACTGTTTAGACTAATGGGTTTGAACCAGTGTGCCAAACATTCTATATAGGATTAAAAAAAAAAAAAACTGAACAATTTCCAAAAACAACTGCAAATATACTAATATGGACACATCTATAATTTTACACACGTTATTTTTGCAGTTTAGAGCTTCTAATTCATATTCACAACTCAAAGACATTGTACATTATCTTGGGTTAATTTGTAAACTTTTTTTACTTTAATTCATGTCCCATAGTGAACCTGAAGTACAGTCCCATGTGTAAGAATAATCAAGAGTAGTCCAACATTCAAGATCATAAGAACTCGCAGACTCTATGCTGATGCAGTCATTTTGATGCTTCATTTCGCTCTGAATGTCGTTTGAATACTCCGATATCCAATCCAATAAGCGGTTTTCGTACAGCGAACTTGTCAATGCAAAGTCAGCTGATGATATCCCAGAAGCTTCAGATGAATTATCCCAGCTGCAGCTTCTCCATAAGTCCACAACTGAACCACTTGCACAAGTATTCTTGCTACCACTTGACTCATTTTTAGTCTCAAACAAGAAATCTTCTTTGGCCTTCTCTAATTCATGTTGGGATTTTCCTGTATGACCAAAAATGGATAGTTTTGAGTAGATTTGATCACTCAATAATACCAATTATACAATAGCCAAAAAAAAAGTGCATAGAAACAGTACTGAACCTTCTTGACCTTGAGCTAGTCTCTTTCTCAAATGAGTTCTCCAATAATTCTTTATCTCATTATCAGTTCTCCCTGGCAATCTTCGAGCGTTTTTCGACCACCTAATCGAAAACACGATTAGTGTTTAAGAGACCAGAGAGTAGTGGCTTTGTGAAGGTCGCACTTCTGAAGCTTTAAATGAAATGAAAGAAACCTTACTTGTTACCCAATTTCTCATGAAGTTCAAGGATGATATTCCCCTCTTCAACACTGATTCTGCCGTGCTTTAGATTCGGGCGAAGATAGTCCAACCACCTTAGCCTGCAGCTCTTGCCACTCCTTCTCAAACCTGTGAAATTTGCAAAATACATATTCAAACATAAATTATGTTACAAACTATGTTACAATAGTGTTTGTGAAGTGATTATGAAAAAAAAAAAAAAAATCACCTGAAGATTTTGCTAAAGTGTCCCATCTTCTCTCCCCCATGAGTTGTACAAAAGAGATGAGTCTTTCATCTTCCTCTTCAAACCAAGTCCCTTTACGTAATTCTTCTTCTCCTTCTCGTTGCATAGCTGCTGCTTCTTGGTATTGCCATTTTTTGGTTTGTGACAAAGCGGTGAGTTCTAAAGTCCCCTCGTAATATGTCAAAAAAGTGTGGCAAATATTTGGTGGGAAAAGGGCCAAAAATAGAGAAAGAAATAGAGAGAGTGGGCGGAAATTCTCACTTGGCAAGAGTCGCTAGGTGGACGACACTAGTTTGTGGGAACTCCACCAATCCCATTTGGCTTACATTTATTTTTTTAATAGAAAAAAAAAATCTAGGAAGGGGGCGATTGGTGTTAGCATACTTATCTTAAGAATTACTAAAGGGGCTCCTCAGACGCTGACAGGAATGTTCGCTGAACGCCCTACAATCGAGTCCTACCGCTCAAACAGGAGCCTATCGTCCTAGCCCCACCAATAATATCAACATTAAGAATACATGGGGGCGTAGTCTCAAGCACTCTAAGTCAAGTATTAGGTTGGCAAGTGCAAGCCTAAAAAGTGGTCACCCAACAGGCCAACACTTGAACTTTTTACCACAAATCTATCCATTATCGCCGCGCCACCCCACTCAGTGGTCCCATTTGGCTTGCGTAATACTTGTGTTTATAAGGTTTATAAACCCAATTAATATTTAGGTCATTTAATCCATGAATATTCTAATAAATATTTTCTTAAGCTAAAGGATATGGGATGTGTACGTAGTTCTATCTTTCCTTGTTGCGTCACCCTTTTGTGTTTTTGACTTCATTTTACAGGGTTGGCCTTCATGACACAAAGAGGATTCGTACATACATTTATAACATTGCAGTTTGGAGATAGAATTTGTCTCTACCGGTTTTGGAGAGTTAGCAGAACAGGAGTCATAGAATGGAAAAGATAAAGGACAAGATAATGTTTTAGTAGGTACACAGGAAAGGGAGCCAAGATTTGAATCTTCAAGTAGATTTTCTACGCTATCTTTTTTTCTTAAATCTGATGGATGGATCAAATGTGGACTTGATATATGGTTGATGATCACGTATGTCTCTCCAAGTTAATCACTACAGTTTTCTTTTCTTTAGTACCTCTTGTCAACATTCCCTGCTTAACCAGAACATGAATTTTATATCATCCTAAAACCTTAGTTGGAGAGACGCTTTTTATCGGTTCACAAGTTTATCGTAACTTATATAACTACAAGGTTTAAAGTTAGCAAGTTTCATTATAAAGTACACAAATTATCGTATACTTGGCACTGGGCAATAATTTTCATCCCGACATCATAAAAGCTCTTTAATTGAAGTGGTTATATAATATAGCAGCAAATTCACACATGACTCTTCCCTAAAATGTAGAGTTCAAATCCATTACTTAAAAATTCAATAACAAAAAATGACCGAAATTCAGTGTTAAGGGCAGGAGTAGCAGAAACTGACCCTTTGCCCCTTAAAATGAGGCTTGGCCTTTTAACCTTCACATAGATGAAATTCCCACAACCCTCAAAAGCTAAAAAGCTAATACTGTGATAGTTAGGTTTTAATAGAGAGGAAATAATGCCAAGGACCATGTGCACATCTCAAATGCATATTTCAATGTGTAGAAAGCATACTCCATTTTAAAACTCTAATGGTCATATATTATTGCAGTAAATTGTGTACCACCTCAATCAAGATGGGACAGAACTAAATTTGTCTGTTCAGCTTTTTTACTTCACAATATAGAATTTGAAACCTGAATACCATCATCAGAAGCAGCCTATAACTAAGGTGAACCCTTCAGGCAAGACTCTTCGAAAATACGAAAACTAGAAAGAAACTCACACCAGCCTCAGAGAATATGTATTTAACAAGAAAATTTTCGTAGAACTAGCGGAGCCAAAACAAGAGAATGATAGCCCTAGGACAGCACAAGCAAGAAACAAAGGGAAATTGGGAGATCTCCTTTATATTATAGCTACTCTTCCTAGTTAGGATTCCACATTGACCACAAGAATAATAACAAGAACAAAAAACTCCACCCCAAAACTGTTCAACGCCCTGTCTTGTTCATTCTTCATGGCAGGAGGTCCATGCGACTAACGATCTATAAACGATTTATTCATAAGGTCGACAGCGTTATCCATGAACTGCATAAGAAAAACAACAAATGTATTCATCATAAGAGAAATGCTGAAAACTTAGAGCGCGCATAATTTTTTTTTTTTAATAAAGAACAAGCAATAGGCAAGGGTCTTATGTTAAGCATGTCAAAGAGATAGGATGTGATCACTTTCCTACGCAATTTATTCCTCTTGAAATTGTTTGACAAACACAACGTTCACACATCCACATTCAGTTTATTTTTATATAACCAATCCAGCTTCAAGCAAATCATAACTGTTTGGTAACATCATTGGAACTAAAAGTTGAAACCAAAATACTATAGCATGTGAGAACTTTATACTATAGCATATAAGAGCTTTACACTGTAACAGCTAGAACTTTGTAGTTTCAACTAGGTTTGCCAAATGAAACCAACTAAAACAAATTATTGTAACTAGTTCAACAGGTTATGTCCTCTTAATCTACGGGGCTCGACAAACAAAGACCATTTCCATAAGTTTTTTTACTGAAAGAAAACAAATCAGAGGTTTACCTTTCCAAGCAACTTAAGCTCTCGCCCAACCGGTTCCAAAAATTTCAGGTTAACATCGATTGGCCACACCTGAATTCAAAACAATGATCAACTAAAACAATAGTATATGGAGAGTGGCACAAGAAGTAGAGCAGAAATTCCTATTTCAAGACACAACAAGCAAACCATCAAGCAACAACACACAAATAACAAGCCCAATCTTGGCACATTAATTACTTCGAGGTGTATTCCTTATGAATTTCATAGTACACATACACCACAAATAATACTCATGAGAGAATCAATCATCACAAAGTCATGATAAGCACAACTAGGTGTCGACTGTCAAGTTATGCAAATTTTGGCAAGTAGCTATTCTACAAGTGTATTGGTTTCCCCTAATTCCCATGCTACACAAGGAACTTTCAAAGCAGCCATTTTCTCTGGGGAAGAACAGAGAGACTGACAGATGCTTTTTTTTTTGAGAGCAGATTGTACTTTGTACCTACTATATTGAACTTTTACAGCAACAAGTGAATATAGCTCTCACATTGAGAGTTTCGTTTCGTAGGAGGGAAAAGTGGAAGGACAGACAAGTGAGGCATGAGGAGATTAGTGGAAGGATTTTAGGGTTTGGAAGGATAGAAAAGAGGAGCGAATAGATTGGGCGAGGGATTAAATACTTCAAGCAACCCCAATTTTACTCTTCCCATACATGAAGAGATTAGAGAAGGGAATCCATATCAAACACAGTAAGAGAAAACACCTCCACTTCCTCTCTATTTTCCTCACCTAGTTTATATGTCTTTCTTTCCTTCCTATTTTCTTTCCCTCTTACCCAACTTAGCCAAGAGTAAACCACTATAAATCCTATGTTTACGTTTGGTCTTCTTCTCTTTTTCTTATTGCTCTCGGCTAATAAGAACTACGACTTCTAATTTCTAATATTAGGCTTCAATAAGCAAACTTCAACAAATAAAATTATAGCCATCTACACAAAATAGAACATAGAATTAAACAAACTCAACAAAACCGGAGGAATAGACAACACGAATTTATTCATTTTCTTTTGCAAACATATTTAGTTTGTTTAGTCCCACAATATAATGCCCTGGCTTAACAACAACAACAATTATTCTATGAACAAAATTAAAAGACTACAAAACATAAATCAAGAGAACAACAACAACAACAACTATAATTAAAAGACTACAAAATATGAATTAAGATAATTAAGATGACAACAACTAATTTACTATGGGCAAAATTAAAAGACTGCAAAATATGAATTAAGATAATAGCAAAAATGAAATTACCTTGAGGCCAAGCAATTTGAGGGGTGCAACCTGACCAGGGACAATACAATCCGGGCCAGCTGATTCCACCACAGCTTCCGTGGCAAACCCATTTCCTATGGGATTATCTAGCTATAAAAAGAATAATAATAATTAAAAATAAAAAAAAATAAGAAAAACCCAATAAGAAAGGAAGTGAAAAAAGTGAGGAGAAGAAAAAAAGGAGGGACCTTGATGATGGAAATGGCATAGTTGGAAGTAGGGTTATTGGGGACGCGGAGAATTGGGGAATGGTGAATTTTGGGGATTGGCTTTACGGACGAGGTTCTCCATGGCGCGTCCTTTGCTAGTGAAGTAGTGGGCCCACCTTTCCGAGACATGCCTATACCCTTTCTTCTTCTTCTTCTTGTTTGAAGGCCAAGATATTTGATTTTCAGAGAGTGAGATAGAATTGGATAAGCAGGCCGGGGACTCCAAACAAAACAAAGTTGTGGTTCTGCAGCTACCTACTCCAAATTTCAACTCTTACTAATCTCTCTCTCTCTCTCTCTCTCTTCTTTTTCTTTTTTTGAAAAGAGCTATAAATAGGATGATTGGCCCTAGATTGAACTGCTTTTAACCGCTACATAAAAAATTAAAAAAAAAAATCACAACGGTTTAAAATTTTACATGTTATACTAAAATTGATTATAATTATAGATTCTAATAATATTTTTCAAACATGTTAAAAGTTAAACCAAAATATTTTAATATTAAAAGGTTTTAATTGTAACATATTTTTATTTATACTGTATAAATTAAAGCTAATAATACCTGACAACATTGTTTAAAAAAACTATTAGTAATCTTAAAAATTAGAAATTAGTGAGAGATTGCAAAGGGGCTCTTCGGAAAGTTGTTGAAGACTGATTTTATTTTTATTTTATTTTTTGAGAAGATTGCGCCTATCATTAAACAATCTGGTGCAAAGTGAATTAAGGGTTTTTTTAATATTTTTCTTTTTGGGAACAAGTGAATTAAAGGTGTTTTGGTAAAACTTTTGATGGGAAAAATTTATATGCAATAATAAAATTTGAGAAGTAATTATTTGAAATTTAACGAAATGTTTCTGCTTTTAAAAGCTTTAATAAAATGTTTCTAACAATAATTACAATTTGAAATCTATATGTTTTATTTACAGGTGTAATAAAATACATAAAACATAAACATTTTTTTAGTTCCTTGAGAAATACTTATTATGCCCTCAAAATTTCTTAAGTTTCTTTTCTCTATTATTTCTGATGAAAATAAAATATATTTATTTTGGTGTTCAAAGCAGTGTTGAAAAATAAACTTTCCAATCCACTAAAACAATGAGCTAACCAAAAGTATTGCTAATTTTTTAATTATGAAAGGTGCATTTTACTAGACACGGCTAACATAAATTTTTTATCAACATAAAAAGCTCTTACGTTCTACAATATTTTATTTCTAACATTTAGTTTCAACCTATTGTTAAATACATTAATGAATTGACAAGATCTATTAATCAATATCATCTTTAACTAACTTTAAGACTATAAATACTACCGAAAGTTGCCGTCTACTTATTAGGATTCCTTTGATAGGTCCTCTCTACCGTTCCATCTAGGGATCAAAACTCTGTAGCCTCAGTTGAACCCATTTGGCACTGGGATTGTGGCAGGCGGATGATACTGGGCCAAAGGCATGGGAAACCTGATCCACTCCTTGGTGGTCGCCGAGATTGCCAATTTGCAGAGGGGATAAAAGCGTAAGATACGCCACCTAATCTTATTTTTCTTCAACAAAATAAATAAATAAAAACCTTTAAGCCTATTTTTGCACTTTTTTTTAAGAACACGTTCAGTAGTAACTTATAGCTAGGACTTTTTTTTTTTTTTTTAATTCTTTCAAAGTAAAGGATCTTTAATCATGCTGCTTACATCTATTTTCGCAATTTTTTTAGAACACGTTCAGTAGTTACTTCTAGCTAGGACTCTTTTTTTTTTAAAAAAAATTCTTTCAAAGTAAAGGATTTTTAATCATGCTGCTTCCTTTACTTTGTTCTTGTTAATTAATAATTAACGTTTATCATTATCATTTTCCCCATTGACATTCCTAACCCCCATTTTATGCTCATCCAGATCAAATTAAGCAAGAATCGTGATTTGTAACACAAACAACAAAATCTTACTAACGGTAAAGTAGAACTTTATTCCATGTACCAAGATCTTTTTGCTGTAGTCCCATGCAGGGATAATTCCCTCCATTAAAAAGGATTCAACACTCATCTTCTTATAGGAACCAGAATGAGGAGAGAGAAAAAAATATACAAAATATATTTTCACAAAATCATTCTTAACCTGCAGATTGTTTCTAATAAATTCCATACATTATAAATTACATTTATCGCTGCTTTTTCCAATTTGTGTAACAATCGGAGTCGATATAAAAGAAAAAATATATATATATATAAAGATAAGAGTGAAAAAGAAAAAAACTAAAAAAAGAATACCATCAAAATGGAAAAAACTGATTGAAGATCTTGCTTAAATTTTTCTTTTCTGTTTTGTCACGCTTTTTTATCCCAAGTAATTAGAGTCAAACTGTGACCATATCCTCTTCTCTTCTCTGAGCAGCAACATCAGCAAGTTTCTTCCATGTGAATTCCCTCTGCTCCTCAACTTCTCTCGCCTTGGCTTCTTTCTCGGCGTGCTCTCTTTGGCACTCTTCGAACAACTCAGCGTCCATTTCCAAGAACATTTTCCGAATATTAACGGTCAGCCCGTGAACTGCCTGGTTCCAGTGGCCCTGGATATTTCTCTCCAATGCCTCGAAAATTATTGGTAATATGACGTTCCGATTCTGAGCAATTAAGCTCACTATGTGCTCATTATTCCACAAAAACAGGGCTCGTTCTGCCACCTGCAATGAGTACAGCGGATTTGGTCTGAGAAAAGATTTATAGGAAAGTGCATATTTCTAAACCCAAAGGTAGCCCCTGTTTTCATATTTGTCATTCCTTAACATATCTAAATTCTGAATCTCTTTATTGGAAAAAAAAACGTAAGTATCTTGAAATTTTTAATTTCGAATTGCATCTCCACGAGAATAAGCCATTGATTAACTGGTTACAAGCACATGCAAAAGAGTTCACATATTAATCAACTAAAGTATGGATATGCTCCAAATGGCAGCTATCAAATTAGTACTGAAAACTACAAACACTGAAAAACACCCAATTCATTGTCACCAATTGATTGGCAACGCAAGCCGCCCAAAATGGAATCTAAAAATGAGAATATTTCCCCGAAAGTAGATTCAAAGTTTCAAACTGATCTTATGGGCATCAATATGGTTCTCTCTATCTCCAAGACAAAATGAGAGAAAGAAACTGTAGAGGAAGGCTGTTATTTTCCTTCCATGGGTCACATACTAAACTATATTCTCCTATCTGGCAGGTTATCACTCACACAAGGACTGCGTTGGTAATGCCATGACGAATTGATAAGAATAACTTGTCACACAAAAATACTGCTTAAGTTCTAGCTTTAGGGTTTAAACGGAGAAAGAAGAGCATGTCTGCCCAAACAGAGTAAAAGTTACAAATAGTTAGTGCTCGATGACGATGTAAATCAGTGAGCATAGATGGATCTGGACGTCACACTAATAACAGATTTCGCTTTGAGATGCAAAAGCTCTACTTAAAAAAAATGCTCTACTATGAAATTGCACCTGAAGAACCAGGTTACATATGGAATATACTGTAAATATATGCGTAAGGCAGAAGGAAAGTAACATTCTTTTTATTTCTTTATTTATTTATTTATTTTGAAAGGAAAAGAAAAATTAAAACAAAGTGAATAATAAAGAAGAATGCAAGGAAACAGATAAGTAAAAGTTACGGTTCAGAAACAAAGTAAACTTAAGAAGAATCATGATAGCCACTTGTCTCGAATAACCCAGAGTGCAAAGTTCAAAAAATTCATAACTAGTGTGCCAAAACAATAACCAACAAACCCCAGGTAAAGTTTCAAAATGCAAACATAAACAAGACTCCATTAAAAAGAGGGAGGAATGTCCCAAACCTGAAAATGAGAGCTGGTAAGGCAGCGGGCAATCTGTCGGAAAAGGGGAACCATGCAGCGCTGAAACTCCGCAGATTGTGTTGCCTCCAGCACTTCTTCAAGTTCTCCAAGGAAGAGAACTTCCTTCTGGCAATTAGTTACCGGCCAGTACTTCAACAGACCCCTTATGACCGTATCCGCCAGCTTGAAATCCTTTTCCACAAACTGGGTAATGCAGTAGGAGAGTTGTTGATGGTACAGTGCAATCGGCTTAGGCTTGTGCAATGGTATGAGCGCACGAACAAGAAACAATTTATGCTCCTCCTTCATTGGTAGTGCGAACCCATTAATTATACTCCCAAGAATCTCCAAAAGCTCAGCAATCCCACTGTGCCGCTCTGTCTCGTATATAAACCGATAGAAAATATTGTTAATTGCCTTTCTAATAAAAGGCCTGTGCACCATAAATTTTCCGTATATCCGGTGAAGAATCATCTTCAAGTACTCACGCTCACGTGGATCCTCAGAGTCGAACAAATCCAGTAGCTTCAACACAAATGAGTGATCAATATACCGTTTAGCAACCTTGGTATCAGTATCAGATGACACGACATATCTGAGAAGCAACTCGTACACAAGCTGCAAATGCGGCCAAGAGGGCTCCAAATACGGCTCCTCCTCTTCAAGATCACCGCCCTCTTGACCTGTATTTTCATGGGAAGCCGGAGGCAAACACCGAAAAATATTGACTGCGATCATCCTGATCATTTCCTCTTGACAAGTCTCAGTGATCTTCCCCGACCCGGACTGTATGAAATCAACCAAATCCATCAATGTCTGCCGCTTGATTTCCTTCTCTCTAACGGACTTGAGCGTGTCCGAGAAGTCAAATTGGAAGCAGCAAACCTGCAACTTTCTAAGAAACAAGCTCTGGCGGTCGGAGACTGGGACTTCCCGGAACATAGGAAGAGGCTCCACAGTGCCCGGCGGCGGCGCCACGACTGCAATTCCCGTTACTCCAGCAGAATTTGGCCCTAACGCCACCGGTCCGGCGCGTGACGCGTGGTTCACGATCACATTCGTGGTCGTGACAGAACCGGAGTTGCGATTCGCCGGCGGACCATAACCGTATAGCGAAGGATCATTGGCCTCGGACTTGGAGGGCTTCCGATGCCCTCCTTTCATAATTTTTCTGAACATTATTTCCTCCTCTCCTATATAACAAACCCTAAACCTAGAATTCGAGTTAAGAAGCTTGAGATAAGATCAAATTTAAGTCCCGATTCTTCCAAATGATGGATCAACATGCATAGAAAACACTACAATATCCCCAATCAAATCAAAACCGGGGACTTGCAAATTCAGCCATAAATAATCGCTCCGCTGATTTTTTGCATCAGAGAATCAAATCGAAATCGGAACTGAAAACGAGCACAGATCTGAAAATCGAGGTTTTCGAGAAGATGTGTACCGATTTCGAATTCGGAGACGAATCGCCAAGAAATTTCACGGTCGGTGAGTCCGCACTGAGAGTCATCTGAACGCGATCACCGGAATGCCGGCGACTTGATCGGACAGAAATAGCTCCGATGATCAATCCGACAGGAGATATAGAGAGAGAGAGAGAGTGAGACAGAGAGGAGAGAGAGAGAGAGAGAGAGAGAGAACGGAATCGGATGGCAGAAGATAAATAGATAATAAATAAGGAAGAGAGCAAAGAAAAAAAGATTATTATTTTAAAAAAAAAAAAGAATTAATAAAATGATTGTAAAAAGGACTTTATTTATTTAAAAAATCATTTCTTTTTTATCCTCAAAAAAAAACTGTAGAAAAAAAAAATTCTTCTTCTACTCAATAAAAAAAAAAAAAGAAGAAAAGGAAAGAAAACCGCCTCATATCTGTCTTTCACTCTTCTCGTTTTAATTTGGATAATCCTAATAAATGAATTTATCGGTTCCTCAATTTTCTTTTTAATGTCCAGTTATAGTGGCGCTATAAGGTTTTTTTTTATTATATTTTGATTTTCAAACGTGGCGTGATGGTTGCAGAACGAAATGATGGGGCCCACAGGGGAGACATAACCAATGAAAGTTGGCATTTTTTCCCTTTTACATTTTTTTTTCCTGATTCTTAAGGTTCAAGAGATTTTTTTAGGAGTTAATCACGTAACTATACTTCATAGTTTTTATTATTTATTAATTTGTTATCTATTTTTAAAAAATAAATCACTTAAATTTAAAAATTTTGTTTTAATTTTTGTCTTGTAGACTTTTTTGACATAAAAAACATAAAGATAAGATAAATTACTCTTGACTAAACCTAATTTGATTATAAAATATATGTTTCTTTTTAAAAAATTTAAAAATATATATTTTAAAATTTAAAAAGTCATAAAACTTAAAATCATTTTTGAAATCTGATTTTTTTGTTTTAGGATTTTTTATGTTTTTAATATATAAAATATTTATCATAATTATTTAAGAATAGTCATGTTATTTTGTCCAATTTTTTCAATTCATGGGAACCAATTTTTTCAATTCATGGGAATAAAATTGAAATAAGTTTTTAAAGTTTCAAAAATACTTGTGTAATTTTTAAGAACAGAAGGACAAATTGAAAAATAGTTAAAATTGAAAGGTACAATTATGTAATTAATTCATATTTCTAATTTTTAGAGATTTTTTTAGTAATTATTTTGAAGGACCTTGGATTCTTGGAGTAGATGGTTCTGGGCCCCGCTGGAGAATTTTTTGCTTCGAGCCCCCATTGGAAATTTCTAAATATCTTATCTTGTTTTTGGATCACAAATATCAATAAAAAATCATTTCAAAGAAATATTTCAATAAAAAAAATACTGTTTTATCTCAAAATTTTATCATTGTATATTGTTTTTTGGCCTCTATAAATTTTTGTTAGGGTGTTTTGAAAGAAGAGTTTAAACTTCAAACCAATGGTTTTATTTTTATTTATTTTTTTCAAAACACCTACCTGTTAAGACCTTTATTTTCTTTACACCATAATTGCTGAAAGTTTTACTTTATGTATAGTTCCAACTCAAACTTGATGCACCAAACAAAAGGTATATTTAGAATTATTGGCAATTTTTAGTTCTTAAATTATAAATATTGCGACAATTTAGTCCCTAAACTTTTGATTGTGACATATTACTCCTTAAACTTTTTTTTTCAGCTTTAGTTTACATTAGAGTTGACAAAAAAATTTTAAAATTTATCATATATTATCATATGGTACACGTCTTGTTAATACTAATTAAAATGTAGTTAATGTAACAGTCTTTATAACATAAGATCCATTTCCTTCTTTCTTTCTTTTTTTTCCTCGTTGAAAATATAGTCGGTATACATATTTATTTTCTTTCTCCTTAGTTATAATTTTGATATAATCTGACCGTATATTGATAATGGTTGGTTTTTCTTATCCTATGGACATTTCATGTCATGTTCCTATAAAGTCATATAAGTTACTCAAATTGCTATCAAGGAAAAAGAGGAATGCAGCATTCTGATTATTTTTGAGAGAATTTCGTGATAAATTAAAAAAAAAAAAAAAAAACTCGTTTATACGAAATGATACTAAACCGTTTGATTATTTTTTTCATGGGAACCGTTTGATTATTATAATCCTACTAGATTAAAGAATATTATATATAATAATTTGACGAGTTTGACAAAGATACGATGCGTTAGTGCAAATATTACTATATCTTAATATCTACCAGTCAGACATTTTTTCATACTCTACTACAAAATCCTCCCAATTTGGAACCTTTTTTTTTTTTTTTTTTCCCAATTTGTCAAAATCCCTTGTCCAAGATTATTTAAATTATTCAAAGTTGGAACGCCAACACGATTTGAAAAGGAACAACAAGCGTAAGATTGGGTCACTTGACCTTGAACTTGAAGACTTTGGCGCTTAGTCAAAGCCCTCAAGTGTGTAACCTATTAAATGCTACTTTGAAAGCATGTAACTACATTATAAAGGAAATAATAGTATTGTTGTTACACCTAACCAAAATAAAAATTTAAAAATGTTTAGGAGGCACACTTGAAAACATAGTTTGCACTTCAAACTGATTTTGTTACAGTATTCTTAGTTCAAACTATTGGTTTGAATTAAGGGGGTGTTTGGCAAAGTGGTGGGAACTGCGGTTCCCACCACAAAATCAGTTATGAACAGTAAAAAGCTCTCACATGCTACAGTAACAATAAAAAAAAATTGTTACAGTGTAAAGTTCTCATATGCTACAGTAAAAGTGGTTCTAACCACTGGTTCCCACCACCTTCCAAACACCCTATAAGTTTTTAAACACCCCAATAATAATAATAATAATAATAAAATAATCTCTCCTTGAGATAATGTTAGCAAGGAATTGAATCCAGCAGTACAAAAGTGGACCCCAATTTGTTAGAGAAATCCTTAGGTGGGATTAATTATTGAGGGATTTTATTTGGTGGGAGAAGATAAGGTTAGGGTATTATATTCATCAATGTGCTATAAAAATGTGGCACCAAACGTAGCAATCAAAAATGGGCTCTGACCCCATCAAGATGTTTGTTGCTAAATACACAATTCTCTACGTAAACATATCCAGTCTCAATCCATGCCCACTTAAGAATCGACTAAAGGGGGCCAAATTGATAGAGATGAACATATATTATTTTAATGTTTGGATACAAAGAATTCTAGTTGTTGTTCTTATTATTATTTTGGTGCATGGCATGGAAGACTTGGTCATGGTTAACAACAAGGTAATAAGAACAAGCTCTAGTACGCAATTTAAAAAAAAAAATTTCCAATAGCTACTTTATTGAATGGTACGAATTTGGGATAATATTGCTTGCAAATATATGTGTGTGTATATATATTAATAGTGAAGAAGCCAAGAGTACTTAGCCAGCATTATCTACATTAATTTGTCTTTGAGGCATTGCACTAAAGACTCCACGTTTTATATCAAACTTTAACAAAGTATATCGGTTAGCTAAATAATGTGGGTCGAAAAACAGCCTTTTTATTTTTTATTATTATTATTATTATTTTTGAAAATGGAGTTTTGATATTTCACTTGGGCTTTTTGATAATTCTCAGTTCCATGAGCAAAAAACAGCACAAGGTATCCCCCAGAGAACACAACAAGTACAAATTTAAGAAAGCTTGGAAAGTGCTTGGCAATGCCAAGGTTTTTTTTTTTTTTTTTTCCTTTCTTTTTTTTTTTTAAAAAAAAATCTGCATGTGCTTGGGCTTCCTTATTCCATAAATAATTTCCCTTTGTTTTTATTTTTTGTTTCGAGAAAGGCATAAATGAACCTAAAATTTCAGACCAAAATTAATGCAATCAAATTCTCTTTTTTGGTTTATTGGGCATTTTGAATTTGAGATATAAGTATACTTATTTATAGTATAATCATTTTTCAAATAAAAAAATTCCATGCAAACAATGCAAATAGAATATTTACAAGAAAAATTAGTAAAAAGTTAGGCCTTTTTTTTTTTTTTTCCTTTCATGTGGAATAGTATAAGCTGCACTTAAGAAAGCCTCTAAAGTAGCTCCGCCCTTGAAAAGGTGCAATCTTGTACTCTTACATCTACACATATACATATAGCTTCATTATTGCTTCTTCTTCTTCTTTTTTTTCCCATTTTGGAAGTAGGATATATTTTTTGGCTATGGCAGACATGGAATTGACTAACTTCAAATTCGAACACACACACTAATTCACAATGTGACTTTTCCCATCACAATCTCTTGCTCATTTCCTGCGTAGTTCAAGATAGTGAAAACAACGTAAATCACAATTTCATTCCCCTTATATACGAAGTTATTTACGGGATGTTTGGTAAAGTAGTGGAAACTGTGGGTTTTACCATAAACTCAGTTATAAACAGTATAAAGCTCTCACATGCTACAGTAACAAAAAAAATAAATAAATAAAAAATAAATTACTACAGTGTAAAGCTCTCACATGCTACAGTAAAAGTGGTTCTCACCACTGGTTTCCACCACCTTCCAGTCTACTAATTTATATTGTGCTTTCCTCCAAAATTTTTCTCTAGTATTAATCAAGCTCGTATTTTGAATCCCCTTCATATTCTATAGAGAGAGGTTGTTCATTTTTTCCTTGTGCAAGATGGTGAAAATGCTGCTAATTTAACTATTCTCTCTAAAATCCATCTACATATCTATAAAGTTTTTTTTTAAAATTTTTTTCTCAGCTAATTAATATTATAGTCTTACAACTCATTATTATTATTATTATTATTGTTATTATTAATTTTTCTGTGCATTAGAAAAGTTGGTACTTCACTTCCACTTTCAACTGCCTCTGATGAATTCGGACGGGTTTATCAATGTAGGATTTAGGTCCAAATTTGATGGATTTGAACTTGGATTGTTGGGTTCTCTTTCTTATCAATCATAATCATCAATCATGTCCGTTCTTACCATTTGTATTTTTTTTCCCAATATTTAATCTAATTAAGGCAAAACTTAGGGGTTGTTTGTTTGATATACTCTTTGTATTTAATGAACTTAAATTTGGATTCGAGTATTAAGAATTCTTTTTATACGTGTTTGTTTCTCTCAAAATCTGAATCTTTTAAGTATCAAGAATCTAAGTTTTCAAAGTTCTGACTCTCCCTAAATTTTTAATACTTGGATATCTTTACTACAGTAAAAACTGAAATTCTCTCTCTTATATTTAAGAAAAAAATCATAATTTCTTCATTTGATTTCCAATTGAGATGATTCTTTTTTCATTGTGTTCCTAGTAAAGAGAGGAATAAATTAATATCCATATTGCATATTTTTAAGATCATTAACATTAAGATTTTATTAAATTTGTTAATAAATCAAAAACAATTTCATTATCTCTCTAAACACACAAATTATAATTTTATTCCATACTTAGATTAAAACTTAAATTCACATCTAAATGCTAATTCGGATAACAAACTCAAATTTCAATTCAAATCATACCAAGTCAAATCAAATCACTGATTCGAATCTGTTTACCAAACGAACCCTTATTGTACCACATGTATTTTCACTCTATTGGTAAGTCATATTATTTAAGTCTAATATATATTTGGAAACATATCTATATTGTACTTACAAAATTTAACTTAGACAATAGTAGAATAGACTGTTGAAAAGTTAATCGAATGGTTAAAATAACAAAATCTACCAGTATGGCCAAAATGCTTGTTCTATTATAAGAGCTCGCATAAAATAATAAAACCTTAAACTTTATCTAACTAATTTGAATTTGGAGGTGGGTGATCCGAGACCTTGTTTTAAAAAGTATGGTCTACAGTTATACTAAGTCCGCAACAACATATAAATATAATTAAATCTCATTATGGGCTAAGCAAGTTCAAGCCTAAGAAATGAGTCAATTTTATTGGACAGCTTCATGTCATAAATGATATTAGATGGCTAAACCTAGTGCTCCATCATAAATCACGTCCCAAGTTCCTCAATCTTCTGCGTAGTAATTGAGCACATTTTCGTTGTGCTTCCAACCAAGCAGCATAAGAAGTTTTGGGCTAAGGATCAAGATCTCTCCCAAACCAAGTTGTTTTCAACTCTTATAAAGAGGCCCAAGTTGAGGCCTCTTTTGCTCATAAAGAGACTAACATGCATAGAATTTCTTCTCTTCCCACCTAGAAAGTTTATTGCCCTCACAGTCACTTAAGTCATGATCATTCTTTAAAAAGTTTCTACCATCGAGAGAGAGAGAGAGAGAGAGAGAGAGAGAGACAGACAGGGGGGGCGGCGGTGGGTGTGTCATTCTCCAAAGCTGATGACATTTTCAGTGTACTCATCTTTTCTATTTGGGCAACATTTATCAGTTGAATTGTGTGCTTTTGCAATACAGCTAGCTTCCACCCATTTTTGCCAGCAACACTCGTTCGCCTAGCTACTTCGATCATATCATAGATTTGATGCTATTAACATGTTGCTTGGTATCTCATATTTCGACCAACAAATATTATAAAACTATAGATGACAATAAAAAAAATTACAATAACATAAAACTCTTATATATTATATAAGATATTTTATAAAATATTTTAAATTATTTATTTAGGTTTGAAAACTATAACATGTCAAAGTTTTATATTGTAGTCTTTTTTTAGTAGCATGTGAAAGTTTTATATCGTTTACAGTTTAAACTAATGGTTTGAACCATTGTTTCAAACATCTAAATAGTTTTTAAACTAACATTTTCAACTCTAACGGCTCTCCCAAATAACCTTTCAGGACATGTAAAAAAATTCTATTCAAAATAAATCATAAGCTGGAGAAAAGTAATCCTAGTAATGACAAATAAGAGTTTCTTTGGATTGTCAAATTTTAAACATTAATAGGATGTTTTAAGTATCAATTTAACGGATTGTTTTGAACTCAAATAATATAAAACTCTTACATATTATAGTATAAAGCTTTTACATGTTTTTTGAAGCAATTGGTTCAAACTAATGCTCTCGAACATCCTATGTTGATCAAAATTACAAAAAAAAAAAATACAAAACTCATAATTCATAGTATTTAATAAGGATTTAACAATTCAAAATAATACTATATTATTTAGATATGACTTTATGAAAGAATTCTCATAATAAATACATAGTTTTTGTTATGGTAATTGTTATCTTCATAGAATACAGAAAGACGAATCAAAAGTAGGGATTGGATCTGTGGAGAATTGTGACGGTCATGAATCTTTTGAGACAAAAGGACTAAGAAAAGGTAAGTTATGGAGTTTCAAATTGCTTGAGAATGGTTACAGGTACTAGTTTAAAAATAAAGACACCACCTTCTAATGATATGAGGTCATTTAGGTAAAGCCCAAGAGCAAAACTATGCAAGCTTAAATTGTTTTTTGAGCTACTTTGACTTTATAAGTCAAATGCCCTTTGTTGTAATTTTGAGTTTGTTATTTTTTTTTTTTATAAAAGAGTTGTGGCCTTTTACAAGAGCTTATGGTTAAAGTCATAAAACATGACTTATCAAAAAAGCTACTCAAAAAAAAAATTTAAAAGGGTTAATTATATAATTATACCTCATAATTTTAATTATTTCTTAATATATCTTTTTATTTTTTAAAACTATAAAAGTATCATTTAAATTTAAAAAACTTATTTTAATTTCATCTATATAAAATAGAAAAATTAGTAAAAAGGACAAAAATTACATTTAAATAGTTGTGAAAAATATCTTATGAATTTTAAAACATAAAAACTCCCAAAACAAAACATCAATTTTTATTTTTTTTTTAAAAAAGATCTCAAATTTTATGCCTTTTTTTATTTGAAAATATTTTTTGAATTTTTTTCTTAAAAAAAAAAATATTTTAGAAACAAATTCGTTCTAATTAAGGGTATTTTTATTTTATTTCTATATTTTTTAGTCTAAAAAGTCTGTGAGGGATAAGATTGAAACAAAATTTTCAAATTCAAATGACACTTTTGTATTTCCTTGAAATAGATGGATAAATTGAAAAATAATTATAACTAAGAGGTATAGTTGTGTACTAAACCCGATTTTTAAACTCATGCCAGATGTGTAATAAGGTTTTATAAATTTGAATATAACATTTTTTTGTTATTTATTAGACAATTTAACTATCAATTTTGTTCCATTAAGCACTTCTAAAAAAGTTGTTACATCTTATAAATACTAAAGTGTTTGGAAGAGCGGACGTTAGAATTGAAAATGTTAGTTTAAAATCATTAGTACGTAAGAGTTTTACATTATAGTAATTTTTTCTTTTTATTAAATAACTTTGAGAGCTTTACACTATTTGTTAGTTGAAATCATTGGTTTAAATTTCAATTACTTAAAAGCTATAAGCAAAAGCAGTGACCAACGGGCCAAATTCCAAGGATGAGATTAAAAACCATAAGAGAGCTCTGCAGAAGTTTGCAGTCCATTCATTGAGCAATATAAGATACAGTATGCATGTACGTATATACATAAAATAACATGTTATGTAAATCACAAAAGGATGATTCTTTCAATAATACCTTAATAGAATTCTGGTTCACTAGGTGTATCAATATTTGATATATGTAGTTTTATTCTAATATAATTGCAAAGTGATCCCACCGTTAAAAACAATACAATGCTATTGGTATAGTATTTTCTTCACAGGTTATAAGAACACTCTATTTAAAATGCCCTTTTCTTTGTGAAAAATTTTAAATGCCCCATCTAATTATTACACATAAAATTCCATAAATCGCTATCAAAGATTAACAAAAAGGACAAAAAGCAAGTGTAAGTTGTGTTGTTTCAATTGACCGTTGATCGTAGTAACAAAAGAGAAAAGATTCAAACTTATAATGTGACAATTGGCAATGCATTGATAAAGTTGATTCTAACCAACTTTTTAGTGAGAAATAATATAAAATTTGTATATGTTACAGTAAAAAATATGGCTACAATATAAAGCTCTCACATGCTACAATATTTATAGTTTTAATCAATGGTTTTAACTACTATGTCAAACATCTTATAAGGCACATGAAAAAATATGAAAAAGCACAAAAATGACTTGTACTAATTTTATTAGTTCTCAAAAGAAGATTATTTCTACAGAAGGAAAAGGAACTACTTGTAAGATTGTTTTTTAACTGTTTTAAAACTTGTTTATTGTATGTATACATATTGATATAATTTGACTAGATTTAATAGTTAAAAAAATACTATAAATAGGAGGCCCAACGGTAAAAAGACCCTAAAATAAGGTAGGAACAAAATTATAAACATTTTTTTTTTTTTTGTTTTAAGTGATGCTCAAGTGGGAGGCTTGGGACAAGTTTCAACTTCACATGACAATGTGGAATATTTGAGTAGTTGTGTTTTGAAACCTCTCGAGAAGAGGAAAATGAAGTTAGAAGACCAATGTAAGAAAGACAAACATCGGCATTGCTGCTGAAGCACGAGTGACATTTGCCACCAAAATTTTTGTGACCAATTATGTTAGTAGTACCATTAAATTGTAATCAAAGTTAAAAAAGGGAATAAACAAAATGCAATTTCAAGTTAGAGAGAACAATCCGCATCTTCTAATTTTGTATTACCTTTAACGAGCTGGTTCGAACTAATAACAACGTAAAGTTTTGTATGTATATAGTGTAAAACAAAAAGTTATTATAATATAAAGTTTTACCAATGTAAAGCAAAAATCAAGTACAATATAAAACTTTCACATGTTATAGTATTTGAACTATTTTTTCAACCATTTTTTCAGTTTAAACTAGTTTGTCAACTTCTTTTGTTTTGTTTTGTTTTTTTTTTTAAATAAACTTGTATGTGCCATTGTGCTTGCAGACTTAAATATCAGAATTGTAAAATAAAACGATATACTTGTGAACATAAAAATCTCCGATAATATTAGGGTGTTTGGGAGAGTGGTGGGAACCACTTTTACTGTAGCATTTTGAGAACTTTTTACTGTAGCAAATTTGTTTTTTTGGTTACTGTAGCATGTGAGAACTTTTTACTGTTCATAACTGAGATTGTGGTAAGAACCACTTTGCCAAACGGGGCCATAGGAATCTACTTATTATTGCCTTGCCAACTCCTACTACAAGCCGACTGGTAGGAGAAGAAAAGCTCTCTATATGTAATAAAGACGTAAATTGTGTTGTTGTATTTTAAATTATTTGCGCTTTGTATAACACACCATGAACTTTTAATATTGATAAAATATACCTTAAATTTTAAGATTCTTAGCAATTAAAGTCTAATACCTTACGAGTGTCAAAAGATATAGATAATTTGGATCACAAGATTTGCTCGTAAGTTTTTCTTTAAGTATAGAGCTCGTTATGTTAAGGAAAAAAATGAAGCTCAATACATGGAAAATGATACTAAACGGAGATTAAAAGTAATTATCAGATTTCAATTGTCAATGATTTTAAGGTTCATGGTGTATTATGTCAAAGATTAAAAGTTTGAGATATATTATGTAAAAAATAAATAATTTAAAACATAACTGTGTAATTTACTCTTGCTATAGCTTAAGGGCATAGGGCAAAGATTACGTAAGCTACTGCAGACCACACATAGAGATTGAACTTGTTCTCTAGGCCCAAGTCAAGGAAACCCATTTCCGTAAAGGATTGAAGGATCACAATCATCCTGATGTACCCGCATGAATAAGATGGCCCCTCGTAAAAAGAAGCACTTTTATTTTTTTAGCTTCATGTGGTAGGATATTCTTATTTACAATATTCTCATTAAAATAGAAAGTTGCGCAAAATTTACAGAAATTGATATAAGTTTACCAGTTTAAAACGTATTATACTTTGGAAATTTTTGTCTTTTTTTTCCCCTCCTCAATTGGTTTTTAACCAAGATTAGTTTGAAGCCCTCCATTATTTAAAAAAAAAAAAGAAGCTGAGGGTACCTTCCTAGGGATGCCATTTGTTTGTCTTAAAAGGCGAGTATGACGACTTGTTCAAGCTCTGAGTTGTTTTTTGCTGATTTTTAACTCTGCATTTTTGTCTTAAATTCGTTATTTCTTCGCAGATGATAGTAGGATTGTCCAGTTGTATGAAAAAGCCATGGACAACATTGGCACACGAATTCAAGTTCTAAAATTTGTTTCAAGCAAGAAGCAAAGTAGTGAAAGACTTACTAGTCTACCACTATTAGCACATAATCAATAATTAAGTAACACTTATCAATTTTCCTTCTTTAGTTAGGCCCCTAAATTTCTTACACAGTCGATAGAGATGAGAAGCAAGATAACACCCACAATTTTTATTTTTTTTTAAAGAAGGCTAAAAAAAAAAAAAAAGAAGTGGCACTTGACTAACCTATCCACGAACATTAATGGGTTTGTGGCTCTTTTTTTGTTGGCTGAGTTGAAGAAGAGTGATCTATCTCAGTTAATGGCAAAACCCCATTTGAAGTTGGAGGCTTATTATTAACTATATGATGATCAGAACCAGAACCAGAATCAGAATCAGCTGTTTTAGCCCCTTGATCTCTGAACTTCTTGTAGATATCACCTTTGTAGAACTTCCTAGTCCTAACAACCAAAATTGCAGAAACAAAGCCTCCAAAAAGAGTGGCCATGGTCATTATAATAAAAGCCATTCTATAACAATGAACCCCATTGCAAACCAAGTCTTGCCCTGGCTTCCTTGTCAGTCCCTGAACTTCCATTTGCCTTAAAGCCTCTTTGTCATACAAACGACCAGCCACTAAAACGTTTAAAATGTAACATCCAACTGGGCTAGCCTATCCGGCACAATTGTACAATGTGGCATAGTATTTGAGCCCGAAGATCTCCGATATGATTGCGAAAATCAATGGACACTGAGCCCCGAAGCAGAACCCGAGTATCACGGAGGCGAAGTAGAGGGAGTTGGGGACCGCGAAGGCAATAAGGAGATGGCCAATGCAGGAAAAGAGGAGCACAAAGGTTAGCATGAGAGGGCGCGGGAACTTGTATTTGGTCAAGAGGATTTCGGAGGCGAAGCCCGAGGCAACTCTTCCGAGGTAGTTCCATATGCTGACTAGGGAGATGAATGTGGTCGTGCTGTGAGTTGGGTAACCCAACGAGCTACCGATCTGACCGAGGTTGTCGATTGCCGTCAAAGTCCCACCAACACCGCATAGTGTTGCCATGAAGAGGATCAGCATGTCGGCACTGAATAGCGCCTGCAAGATGGTGTAGTCCTTGCCTCTTTCTGGGGGGCTGAAAACGTCTGCAAAGCAAGAAGTCTGCTTCTGATTATCCGGAGCAGAATTGGAAGGTAATTCTGGCTGCTTTACTGCTACAACAACTTGTAATTGATGAGGATCAGGAATGCTAAAACTCTTTCGGAGAAATAACTCTTCTTTGATGACAATGGCAAGAGGTAGAAAGAGTAAGAACATCACAACTGAAGAGCAACTAACATACTCAACTCTACTAAAACTTAGCTTGTTTTGGATTATGATCAAAACCATGAGGAACCCGGCAAGGCTAAGAGAGATGTATAGAAGCTTGTAGAAGACGTTGAGCTCGTTTTTTGCTTGTAGGGCGCCCTTTATGATTCGAATTACTGGCAGAAAAACGAAGGCAACGGCTGCGGGGAGCCAAGCAATAAGCAAGATGAGGGACTTTGTGTCGTCACCATAGAAAGCATGGTACAATTGAGTGATAATAGCACCACTTAGGCCAACAAATCCCTTCAATAGCCCCAACACACTTCCTCTACTCCCAGGGAAGTTCTTGACACAAGTCACAAGAGCTCCTGTATTGGCATAAAGTTTGGGAATTAGCCCCAACACATATGTACAAGCACATCTGCCACACCCGGGGCTTGGTAATCCGACCGGTTACCGCCAGCCAGATCATGAAGTAGCCGAAGAAGTTCATGACAACGCCGGCGGAGAGCACCACCCACGGCGGCATGATCTCGTTGATTAGCCCCGAGAAGATGCCAACGTTGGCCCCCAAGTCCTTGAAGAAGCTCAAGAGGTTGAGTGTTGTCTGATCATACCCTAAAGAGGTCTTAATGTCTGAGGAGTAGAGGGCAAACATGTAAGTTGCACCAGCCACAGACATGATTAATAGTGAGGCAAAGAACATGAACCATCTTCCTACAAGGACTTGGTAACCGAAGCTATGGCGAAAACCGCCGTAACCGGAAGCGAATGAAGCTAATTCCACCATGTTTAACTACTTTCTTTCCCCTTTTTTTTCTTTCTTTTTTGTTTGTTCAGCTTTGAGTTCTCTTTAGGGGTGTGATGTAGGCTTATATAGATAATAGACAGCAAAGAGTTTCATATTGATTGGGTAGTTGACTGGCATGGATGGTGGATTCCTGGGAAATGAATGAAGGAAAAAGAATAAAAAGATAAAAAACATGTGGAGGGATTCTTTGTTAAATATGGTCCTTTAGATTATGTGGCCCAGATACTAGAAAATGATGGGTAGCATAAATTTTGAATGATTCCAGAGAAATTCCATTTTAACAAGCCTTGTTATTCCTTTCTAGTGTATGCTGGGTATAAAAAGGATAAATCCTTAAAACTTCCCAAAAATTTTAGCTACCTGTGACATGCACTGCCACTATAATTATTAGGACAAGGGTATAATAAAATATTTACTAGTTGGATACAATTATAAGCCATCAAATTTTTTTAAATTCTATCAAATTGTTGTAATTATTTTTAATTTGATATGATTTTAATGATGTAACTATTTGGAAATATATTTCATAGGTAAAAAATAAAATCCTGATTATAATACAGTTACACTAATGTCTTATAGGGTGTTTGGGAAGTGAGTTTGAAGTGGGTGTTAGAACTGAAAGTCCTATAGCATGTGAGAGTTTTGTATTGTAACAAACTTTTGCTTTACACTGTAGCACATGAGAGCTTTATATTGTTTGAGTTGGAACTAAGTTTGCCAAACACCATATTAGTCTTGGACGGGTTTGGTATGCTAGTTCATGCAATTTGAATCATGACCTTGGTTTAAATTAACTTTTAGATGTGAATTATCTAAGGTGGGTTTGAACCTTAGTGTGAAATAATACCTATCCAAATCCAGTTTTAGAAAACTTATCCTTTAGGTTTATATGATTTTGAACATATTTGCTATGAAAAAACCATAACTCTATTTTTGGTTTGGTCGTAATTCTCAGACTATTCAAGTACCAATTTTTTATATGATATTTTATTTCCTATTTAGACCTTTATGCTTCCAAATGTCAATTCAAAACTATTGCTCAAACTATAGAATCAAAATCATACTATTTCAAACCTGCATAACAAACAGATGGTTTAATCTTTGATAGTTCATATGACAATGACATATATGACCATTATAATTATTAAAATACCTTATTGATACTGTATAGGTATAAACCGCCATCTCTTTACTATATTTTCTTAAATTGTTATATTTTTTTATAATTTAATACAATTTAGTAATCTAATAGGTCATAATTACCAATTGTGCAATAGAGTGTGTTTTCACACTCTGTCACATAATTATTCTAATTATTAAAGCTTCTTGGTTGTGGGCAGAATATCTTGGTTTCTCATGTGGCTTGTTGTGTCGCAAAGTTTGACATGAACACCAAAATCTGGTAAGGTTTCAAACCAAATGTGTAAAACCTACCCAATATTTGGGAGTTATACACAATCCCCATTATTCTTCTTTAAAGAATCCGTGCAAAAAACGGAAGGTTGGCCGATGGATGTGTCTCAATCCTAGCTTTCAATTTCGAGCCTAGAACACTTTGCCCACCAATGCATTATTGAAAGACCAATTTATCATTCATGTACATTATTGACAAATATTAGTATAACACTTACTAACTATAGTTTATCAGTATATTATCGAGTGAATAAACCACTTAAGTAATGATAAATTATAAATCAATATATTATTATACATCGACGATATATTTCAATATATCATTGATATACAAAAACAGTTTTTACTTAAAAAATGCATAAAAAGATCATTTATCTCTATATATAAAAAAAAAAACCCACATTTAACATTAAAAAAAAATGCTAACAATACCCACCCTGTTCAATTTCCGACCAAACGCTTTTCCTCTTTAATGCTTTGCTAGCCTTGTATTGCAATGTGTTTAAATAATGGCGTCACTAACCGTATCATATTCTTGATTCCCTTCTGAAAACGAGGTGAAAATGAGGATGTGCAATGCAAGACCATGCACAAAATCAGCAAAAGCATGATATGAAAGATTAAAAGAGAAAGTAATTTAATTATCAAAATAAAAAATCCAAAAAAAAAAAAATCAAAACCCCAATTGATAAAACTTGTCGATACAATCATGTTATTGGACCACCATATGTTTACATTATATTCGAACATGTTTGACGTATCGTATTGTATTATATTGTATTGTATTATATTACATTGTATTTTTTGTATATAATATAATATAATACAATACAATATAATATAATACGATACAATGTACCAAACACGTAGAATCAATTCTACACTTCACATGTATCATTCTTAAAAGAGAAAAATGATATAATGTGTTTTGGGTGGATTATGTTGATTTCGTGTCTTTCATGAGCTTCCAATGCTAGTGTTGTTGATTTTTCTGAAGTTAAATTATCTACTTTGGAATAAACGGGCTTAGAATTTGTTTGTGACTTTGTATGAACCAAAGATAAATTAAAATGATAGCATGTTTAATAATGTAGCCGCTGGTCAATGAATATATATTATTGAATTACAAAGTTTATCATGATAAAATGAATTTGACACTATTAAGGATTGTTAACACCAATAGCCCATAAATTTTGGATCTTTTTTATTTTGCCTTCTGAACTTTAAAAATCACTATTTTATCTCTTGAACTTTCAAAACTCTTTATTTTATCCCCTAAACTTTTAAAACCCTTTGAACTTTTAAAGCTCCTCACTTTGTTCCATGAACCTTTGATTTTATGTTTAAATAGACAAAATTAAGCCTTATTCGCACATAAGAGTAATAAAATCTCATCTTCGCCTTATAGGTGACCCATGTAAAAGTCACGTAGTCTTAATTCCATCTATTTAAATAGAAAATTAAAGGTTTAGAGGGTAAAGTGAGTAGCTTTAAAAGCTCAAAGAGCAAAATAATGATTTTTAAAGTACAGGGGAAAAGTGAAGATTTTTAAAAATTCAATGAACAAAGTGTTGATTTTTAAAATCCAAGGGGTAAAATAAGAAAAACTCAAAATTTAAGGGTCAATGGTGTTATTAATAATAATATGATAATCCGTTAGGTTATGTTTAGAATGAAATTAAGATAGAAATATAATACGTGCCACCTACCTTATCCATCAAAATTATGATGAAAGTGTCAAAGAACTAATGAGAATAATGTCAAGAATCGCATAGGGAAAATAAGATCTCGGGTCATAAGGATCTTAACAAATAATTGGAGATAGATTGCTCTCCCTTAATTCATATTTAACTGTTATGTTATCTTGAAGTCTTTGCAAATAGAATGACTTTGTGGAAACATTCTTGAACATTGCAAGTTGTTATTTCTTTCCTGTATTGACTTTTTTTTTTTAAGGGCTGTGTTGACTCTCTTCTTAATTTTTCCCTCAACAAGAACTATATGAGTTTGGGTGTTACTCTTGGATTTCATATACGTTGCTCATCACACACACACATACATACATGTTTCCTTATTTTGATAATTGCTTCGAGGTTTCCTTCAGGGATTGATTCAAGGGGCATTTGCCTCTTGTAAATGGGTAGAGTTTTCTATTTTCATGGATTTTGCAAGTAAATATCCCCATTCAATTAATGAGTTAATTCATATTTTGCCTATTATTTAATTTATCCAAGAGATATGTATGTTTTAATTTAGAATTCTAAATGTTACCACGTTAAAGAGGCTATTTTAACCTACAATTTGTTTTCCTTAAAGGACCATGTTCAGTTCAACTTGTCTTAAGATTCAATCCGTAAACGATAAGTACTATTATAGTACAGTCACAACTAGAGGTGTAAAGTTGAGCCGCTCAGCTATAGAGCCAAAAGAAAAATAGGCCTAACATGGCCCGAAGCCAGCATCAAATTTTTACAAGGGAATTTAAAAAAATATATATCTAATTGGGCTAGGCTAAGCCAGTCTGATTCTAATTTAAACCTAAATCTTCGGCCCGGCCCAGCCCAAGGCTTGAGCCGGGCCAGTCTAGGCCAAAAGAGATGGGCCATGGACTGGCCTACTTAGCCTGACTCAAATTGACAGCTCTACCCACAACTAAAACCTTTAAAAAATTAATTTAAAAACTAAAACAATAGTTCTTACTTGTATAAAATATATACATATATATATATATATATGTATATAACAGTTTCTACCATAAAAAATGCTCAATTTTCATCTCTCTCTCTCGTTTTTTGTTTCTTTTCTTTTAGTAAGTTTGGTCTAGACTTTTAATGTAAAGGCAAGGGCCTGGCTCGCCATGATAGGGTCTTTTCCAATACAAACAAACCGAGATGTAAAAAGTCCTTGACAATTTTATATATATATATATATATATATATATATATATATATATATAACAAAAACAAAAACAAAAAAAAATGCAATAATATATCGGCCTGCTTGATAAACAAGTGTTTGTAATTTTTCATGACATTACTCACCAGCCAAGAACACAAGAATCTAGATTACCTTCAAACAAGTAGGCCAATAAAGTTCTTTATATGTTTAAATATCTGTTATATTAAGCACAAACTTGGACCTAGTCATGTATTTATTAGTTTCAACTCTAATCTTTAACATTTGGTCCTAAAAAAAGGGCGCTTGAGTTCAATTCTCAGTAAGAGTTGAGGCTCTTTGCTTTGCAAGCAAATAGTTCATGGTCTTTGCCACGATCTTGATAGTGAGCGTCAATGGCTCCGGTTACGTGTTCGGTCTCTACTCAAACAACATCAAATCGTCGTTAGGCTACGACCAAAGCACCCTCAATTTGATAAGTTTCTTCGAGGACTTGGGAGGAAATTTGGGGGTCTTTGGCAGGACTCATCAGCGAGGTCTCGCCCCCTTGGGCGGTCCTGTCAATCGGTGCAGCCATGAACTTCTTCGGCTACTTCATAATATGGACGTCCATAGCAGGGCATGTGGCAAAACCCCATGTCTGGCAAATGTGACAACATTCAATACAACCAGCGACATCTGACCTATTCTTTAGTGCGTATTATGATACTATAATGCACGCTTATGGTTTTTCTTGTACATGTTCTGCCAATTATTACTTGACAAAAGTATTAGTTACTATTAATGTTGTTGTTCATGCACAAGTAGCACTTGCCACTGAAAAGAAGAACAAAGCCTTTGGTTTAGCAGTCGTACCACATACACGGGAGAGGAGCTAGGAAAATTAGTTAGGGTTCAGAAGCGTGACTGAACTAGTGAAATAGGACAAATAAATAGATATAGAATTATAGAGGACGATACACAATTTTATGGAAGAAAAACACATGTTTTATATATAATTACAAAGAAAAAAATTAGAAGAAAGCTAGCAGGCTAGAAATTGCCTCGTATAAGACTTTGATGATTTAGGGTATTTTAGAACGCAATTGAAAATATAAAAAATAGTTCTAAACAACTTTTGCTACAATATTTCTTCTCATTATATTTGAAAAAAAAAAGTTAGTTAGAACTATATTTTGTAGTTCTAATTGAGTTCTTAAATGTCCTGGGCATTGTTCAGTAAAAATTCACAAATCACAACCCCATTGATCCTTCAAGTCTATGTAGGTCTCTGTCATTTTCCATGAAACGATTGCACTGAGAGTCTACCTACGAAAGGGACTTCAACACTCACGCCAGATGAAAATTACAAGACTATGGCAGAGTTTAGAGCGAGTGTAATGCAAGGGAAGAAAAAATGAATGCAGTTACACCTATCTACAAGAAAGATGGCCAATCAGATAGCTACTCTTGGTCCATTCCAATTGGGTTACATTTTAATTAATTATCTCTTGAGAATCTTCTACAATGTCCTTTTGATATGGGTCCCAATCTCACAAGTGATCTCGACCCTTCATTGAATGATAGTTTCTCAACAGTGAAATTATTATATATGTTGAATTTTTCTTTCTTGGGCAAGTACTAGAAATCATGTTAGGTCAATATGACAATCTAAATATTTGAACTCAAGAGGATCAATTTGTTATGTTAAGAGCGGAATGTGAACCTAATGGGGGAGGTACATGGAAGTGAGTGGGGCACCTATTTAGAAATTTTAACTTTTACTTTTAATTTTTATGTAAAATTCTAGTTATGTCTCTGTTAATTTTAATTGTGCCACTATTTTTATAAGAAAAGTTATAATTGTACATCCACACAACAATTGAAACATATAATTGTGTACTTATAAAATAATGATTTTATATTTGACTTTTTTTTATAGTGTTTCCACTTAAAATATTTTTGCTGGCTCTGCTGCTGTATGAACCAACATTGATTATTATAATTTGTACTAATAGTGATGTATATATGTGTAGTTGATGATATTGGTAGATGAAGCTGGGGGAGCATATTCACGCATTGACCACTCACCATGGAATGGGTGCACTTTGGCTGACGTTGTGATGCCTTTATTTCTCTTCATTGTTGGGGTTGCTATTGCTCTTGCTCTCAAGGTAGGATCTTTAAATTTGTTGTAGGTTTAAGTACTACAGGGTACAATTCATGTGTTGTGTGTGAATTTAGGCTCTTTGCCGCTGTACCATTTTGATATGAAAATTATGCTTTTAATTTTCTGTGAAAGTGGTATTTTTCTAATTCACCTTATATGATATATGAATGTGTGTGTTATATATTAATGTCTCCTTTTTAATTTTTGAAAGGATCAGAGTCAAATTTAAGGGATTGTAAGATTATCTTTTAAAATGTCAATCCCTTAAAAGTTTCACCATTGATGTCATATATCTTCAAAATTTGACATGAATGTTACATATATAAGGTTATGGATTTGTAATGAGGGAGAATTTAGAGGATTTGTTAATATAAAGAGAAGTACTTTTTGAAAATTGGAAGAAACAGTTAAATAGTTAAATACTTAAATAGTTTTAAAGTTATAAAATATAATTTGATATTTGATAGAAAGTGGTCCGGACCACTTTTACATGCTACAGTAACAATTTAAAAAAAAAAAACACTACAGTATAAAGCTCTCACATGTTACAGTAAAAATAGTTCTAACCATCCTACCAAACACTTTCCCTATTGTTAATACATGTTGTAAAAACAAAAACTTATTTGTCAAGAAACCAGTAAGTTTAACCAATGTAGTACAGGAGGGCACCCCCATGCCCCGGATGATCTGTCTTACATGAAGCGAATTCGCTCCTCCAGGTGATAAATGTTTCTTCGTGATCTTCTTTCTCTTCTTCTAATTTCCTCTTTAATCTGAAGAATTCCTTGTAATCATAAGTAACTTGTTCCCTAAGTCTTCTCGCTCTCTTCTTTTGTTCGTTGATCTTCCTTGAGCAGAGAATAACTTTGGTCTACTTCGTTGTAGCTTTGACAGAGACACTCACTACCAAGCGCAGACCAACTGTTGTAGAATCTGGACCCATATCCATTTTCACCGCATACCGATGGCAATGGTAAGTTAATTCAGGCGATTTATGAAATAGAGAACGCCAATTAGTAGTGTATAATTCTAAACATCATATCATATCAAAACTATCATCATGTGTTAACATCATATCATATCAAAACTATCATCATGTGTTTTTAATCAAAAAATGCTTAGCAACACCACTGGTGTTAAACACTGCAACTCATAGAAAATGGGCTCTACTTGTCAGTCACACATGTTGTGGGACCCATCCTTTATGAGTGTGTTGGTATCTTTAAACATTGTTGTTATTTAGCACCGGTGGTGTCTCATGTATTTTTCATTATAACGTGGTTGAATTTTTTTTTTTTCCATTTCTTTTTCATTAATTCTGTCCTTTGCAATGCCAAAAATGCAGTGCAGTGACTAATTATGGAACATGGTACCATGTTAAGTTTCTTTTTTATTGAGGGTTATCTCTAATAATTGTGCAGTGAATAATCAAGTTTTGTCTATCTGAAGATTTAGATCTAGCAGAAAGTGATGTTTTACATTTGTATATGATATCTAGATCAGAAAATATCAACAAGCCAATCATACAACAGATTAGAGGCCACTGAAATGACATGGAATCTTCATATATGAACCAATAGAAGAGAAGGTGAAACATGTCTTCTTTGTTAGCTACAACATTGTTAAAACAATTAAAAAAAGACACTTTTTATACAAAGAAAAGATTGATAAATGGAATTTTTCCCTGCCACAAATAAAGACTTTATCTTAAAGTCTTAATCAAGCAAAGCGGAGAACTCTGCAAAGTTTAGCCACAAAAGACAGCTTCCATCCTTGTCAAAATTTGAAAGCGTGAAAATTCTCAAGTGCAATCCAAAAATAAGAATCATTTATCTCCGGAAACAGAAGAATTAAACACGTTTAAAAGTTGAGGGAAAATATCAACGGATAGTAAAACTATAAGAATCTTTTGAAAAAAAAAGGGGGGGTTTGAGATTAGGAAGACAAGGTCCCACTCTGTCTTATCTTGGGCATAAACACCAAAGTAAGGCCTATCAAATATCATTATTGATGTCTGACCCCATTCTTTTCTTCAAATAGTTTCCAAAAATCTGAATTTGGATAAATATCTTCACTGCGTTTGACAAAAAATAATAACAATTATTAGGAGAATCTTGAAGTATAAAAGTACAAACGCCATTAGCTTCAAAAATATTTTTGTATAAGACCAGCACATTTGTTTATTAAGGTACGGACTTAAGAAGAGTGAAAATTTCAAGATATTTCTCACAAGAACTTTTACCCTTTTGTTGATATTTCTTCTACCCTTCTTTGGAATAAAAGGTTGAGTATTTGATTAACTCTACGATGGGACTAACTCGAACGTAAGATCTTGTCGTCCTGCTCATGACTGGAGCATGATTTTTGCTGTTCCATTTAGTATTGTGAATCTAGAACCTTTGAAGAAAATTGACCATATACATACAAGAACATAATTTCAGCTACCATAGAACACCAAATAGAAAAGCAGAATATATTTACCTCTTTACAACGATTTTAAGCATACAATGACATAAGAACTTCACTCTTCCTTCTCTATCTTCTTGCTGCTTTTCTCTGTCTCTCTCTTTTTACTACAAAGTTAGCTTGTAAAAAAAATATGAGCTCGGCCTTTTAGACTTTAGGAACACTTCTATATCTATATGTATATTCATCATTTACATCTAAGAGCTAGAGGGCAGCAGGGAAAAGTGTGCTGTACAGAAGCTCATGGCAATCACAGAGTGGTTTCATAGTTGCATTTTTGATGATCACTCCCATCCCATCAACATCTTCCACACATCTCCCTCGATCGTGTTTCTTGGAACGGATGAGATGTCTCCCTCATCAAGCAAGACTCTGTACACCTCCCATTCCCGACCTCCAATCATATGTCTCCGAATCTCTGCCTGAAGAAACAACAATTAGCCAAATTTAACTCCCACGATTTCAAAAGGGGGTACATAACAAGAGAAACTTGTCAATATAAGAGAATTCTTCAACAAATTAGAACTCATGAAGACACAAATTTATATTACTAGTGATTTTAAGGCCAATCTAGGGAAAGCTAAAACGCTGTAAGAAAGATCAGTAAGTACCAAAAAGATGCCTGTGTTGAGCATCTTTAGTGCAAGGGTGATGTCATAGAAAACAAGAGGCCGGCCCTTGCCAGATAATTCCACAGGGTTTGTAACGAGCAGCTCCGTCTCAGGACCCCGGCTCACAACAGCAACTCTGAGAGGACGGAATAGTTCTAGTCGCAACCGGGATGCCAATGATTTCTGCTTGCTTGGATCGACTATCTTCTTTCCATCTACTTGCATGATGAACAGGTCAATCTCACAATGCCTTCTTTGTTTTATAGTGAACCGTCCATAAGAAATCTGCTTGCACAAACATTTCGGATGTTAAATCCACATTTTAAGAGTAAATTAAGAGGAATGGATACATAAATTACCAATTCATTTACCTGGATGTTATACTCCTTAAGAATCCTCATTATGTCATAAAGGAGACCCTTGTGATCTTGGCAAACGATTTGGACAAGTGTGTGAGAAGGACTCAACAAGTTGTCAAACGCAATGGAAACACTGCTTGAAGTTTGTGTTCCACTTGGAAGTGCATTTGGCATTTCGAGTACGAATGTGTCTTCTGTGATTGCAGACGGAAGAAAAGAAGATGCCTGGGAACACGCCGTGATTTCAGAACTGACCTTTTCTACATTGCAGCTTATCATCGCATCTCCCATAATGGCCTTCAAGCAGTCAAGTGTCTCGTTCCTTCTCTCATTAGTATGTAGAACCTCCCTAATAAGGACACATAACCATAAAAGTTGGTTAAAAAATTTTTGAAAAACCAGACTGGAAGAAAATGTATATGCAGGACTCAAGTGTGAAACACCAAGAAAATGAGAAATCGTGACATTATAGACAAGCGATCTCACAGTACTCAAAGAAAACTTGGATTCAGAGGGTGGGGAAGAAAAACACCAAATAGAAAGTCTCGTATTCGCATAACACTCAAGGAAGAATGTTGATCCTCTTGAGATGTTTTAGCTAACACATATGTAAACTTGTAATTTCCATTTTGATACTGCCATGGTTCACAATCATAGAATCCAACACATTCGAGGACAAACAATCTATCAAGAATGTAATACCTGGTGTCTGTGATGAAAAACATATCTATGACTCTCCCATCTGGGGTGGTCGAAACCTTCACTTTTTTTATTGTCAGCTCAAGCTCGCAAAGAACCCTTGTCACATCTGCCCATTGAAGAATTTAACAGCAGAATGAAAACCACCAAATTAGTCACAGATTTAAATAATCTTTTTTGGTCATCTACCATACACCAAATAAACATTCCCATGACAACCTTAGAGAACCTAACTGCACAAAGTGGGGCTCAAAAGACTACACTTAAAGATGCTAAATTTGTTGGTTGTGTGGAGCCTAATTATTGCTTTGACGCAAAGCTAGCACACGATCGATCTTACAAGGGATTACATACGTATTGATTTATCCTAATTCTCGTGATACATAAGGAACTCTCGGAGTACCGAGAAATGCATTTTGAGTTCATTGTACCTGGTAATTCACCCTTTTTATTATTATTCTCATTTTTTTGGAATGCTCTTTCAGAGTAAGAATTAGAGATTTTCATTCCTAATGTTATAATTCCTAACAAAATGCACATTTTTTTTCCACATAAACACCAAATCACAAACCAACATGGTTATAAACTGGACATTTTAAAAAGATATGAACATAAACAGTACAAAAATTACCATGTAAAAGCCCTCTTCGATCATGACAACTTATGGTCAAGAGAAACACATCAGGAGGCTTTGGTGGTTTCTGTAATTCAGAGCGGTAAAAGGAGATTTCAGAAGCTGAAGAACAAGAAGGGCATGCCTCCACAAGCCTTCTCTTCAACAAATTCCACCTAGTCTCTGATTTCCCAATCACCCAGAACACCAAGTAGCACCATTTCCCATCCGTCGATACATCTAATTTAACATCACATAATTCAACAAACAAATAAATAAACAAGAACCCATCTTTTTTTTTGGTTTATCATATATACTAATAAAAAAAAAAAAAAAAAAGCCTCACTTGCCCAAGTTTTGTTTCACAAAATCTCAACCTTTTTTTTGTTTGTTTTTGGTTTTTCCTGTGTGTTCTCAGAAACCAAAAAGAACCCAGGTTATATTATATTATGGTATAGTATATACATGCAATATATCAATATATAGATGATACACACAAATATATAAAAGTATATAGATATATAGCTATAGCAGTAATATGATAGTGTTTTCACCTCCTTTGACAATGCTAAGACCAAAGAAGAAAATGATGCGACACAAATCACAGCCCAAGCCAGTCTTGTCGGGACAATTTATTGTAATCTCTCTTGGCTCTCCTTCTTTCTCTGTTTGCCTTATTATCACCACGTCCTCTTGTAAAACTCCCATTTCTTCTTCTTCTTCTTCTTCTTCTGGGTTCTTCTTGGTTTTTGGTTACTTTTTTTAAGAAGGGAAAAGAGAGGAGAGAATTGAGAGATTTAATAAGGGTCTTCTCTTCTGCGACTTTCTTTTGCTTGCCTGCTCTTTTTGTTGTTGCTGTTGTTGTTGGTTCTGTTGTTGGGGTTTCTTTGTCTCAAATATTTTACAATTTATTTTTCTTGTTTGGTCTCATGGTGAAGGTACTCTTTTAATTTTTTATTTTTTATTTTTTGATTTTGGCCTTTTTATAATTCCTGGTGAAGATTCATGGAAATTCACGATGTTTTGTTTTAATGAAACTAAAAAAAGTTGTAAATATTACTTGAATTTAATTATTTAACGAATTATAATACCTATTACGAGTATTATAATGCTGTTGTTAGCAATTTGTAATAATTATTTATGACAATTTCTCATGCAATATTGATTGGTTTTAAATATAAAACTAGATAAAATTGTAATCTATTTTAATTATTCAAACAATTATGATACCTATTATAGTATTAATATTATTATGTCGTTTTTAGCAATTGTAAAAATTATTTACGACAATTTCTCATGTAATAATGACAACAAAAATAATAAACATGTTATTAATATTTCAGTATTAAAAAGTTCTTTAAAAGAAAAAAAAACTCTGCATGTGCAAACTCTTCCTGTTGCATATTTGCCTTACTACTACTAGGGGAAATAAATATTTATCATATACTTACTTGTGTGGGTAGTTTTGACTTTTAGTTGAATGTACACAATGTTCCCATATTGCCTTGTTACTATTCATAAAAATAACTATATAATAATAAAAATAAACATTTATTATATAGTTATTTTTATTAATATTCCTAACTTTATTTGTCTTTAGTAAGATTAGGTAACTTATACGATTTTATAACTATTACTTGCGTTTATACATATCTTATTTATAGTGCACACTTACTAGTTATTCTCTCTATTTTAGTAATCCGTGAATGTCTTATTTTTCTTCTTTTTATTTTCTTATTTAATTTTTAATAGCTACTCCTTTTTACCTTCTTAATCCGTTAAATTTCACTTCCTGCTTTTTTCGATTAATGTTCTTCAGTCTTCACCAATGTGAAAAAAAAAAGCTTCATTTTTTTTATTATGTGAAAAAGAAAGTTTCTTTTAGAAATAGAAAGAGTACATTTCCTAACATATTTTAGTATTTTCAGTACTTATTTCTCTGGGAAAACAAATATTTTAATTTACTTGTTGCAAATAAGGTATAATAGTTGTCTCCTTTTGTTAGAAACAACAGTTGCTTCTTAGAATTCCATATTTTCATCTACCTGTTACCAAGAAGTACGATATTAACTTGTTATTACAAAATATGATGCCTGCAATGAACTCAAAAGGACGAGTAAAAATCACTTGGCAGAGGGCAAAATAATTATTAAAAAAAGGTAAGATTTTTTTTAAGGAAAAATATCGTGTACCTAAACCCAGACCGTCGCATGACAAATTAATTAATTTAATCAAAAAAATATTAACTAATCTCACCTATTTGATAAGTCCTAATAATGATGCTATGAATTACTTAAGTATTATACTGATTTAAAGCATAAAACCAACAAGAACGAGTCGGACCATCCCAACCCACATTGTGCACACACATAGTACCGATGTAAATGAGATACAAACCACAGTCTACTCAAAATAAATGATATTTACATATCACATGCCTTAATATAATGGACAGAAATCTTGACTAAAGCTTTTAAGGTCCGCTCGCGAAATCAGTAGCTTCCTAGTCGATGGTGTATTGCAGACCACTTGGAGGGAAAAAATTTTAAAATAACAAAATCGTGAGCGAAAGGCTCAGTAGGACTTGGCTTTCTAAATCATGTTTTATAAAAATAAAACAAACGAATTTAATTATAATTATGAAAACATTAAATAATTTTAGCAAAATCATGCCTACCTCTCACCATCTGAAATCATCAGAATGTGCCATGATTGATAAATTCAATTTTGTGCTTACCGTTCATTATTTGTGATTAACTCAAATCATACAATATCATATTATATGTGCAAAGGCTATAAATCACTACCGAAGTAGCCCAACTGGGTTTCAGGATCTGCCTCCAAGATCGTTATTTGCACGACCCGATCTCTATGTGGCATCTGCACAATCATACCATTCCAAACGGTGCATCTAACTCGTTTGGTACTAGATTATTATTTAGGTATCATATTATTGAGTTTTTCTCATTTACATCTATTATTTCATTCATTATGATCATATTATCATTCAATCGTTATTGAAAATGATTGAATAAATATATCTTAACGCTTCTTTAAAAACACTTAAAAAAAAAACACTTTACGGCCAAAACTCATTTAAAATTATGGCCTACAAAGAAGGAGGGACTAGAGTCCTACCTCGATTCCAACACGATAGCACTTACACCGTAGTCTTGGCTCGCTATACATCAGCTCATCAAAACCGCGAACAAACCTAGAGGTGAACTAGATCTGTCAATGTCTAACTTAGAGTATTCTATAATGCTATGCTATCTCATGGTATTTTAGCGTGCCTTTAACATTCACAAAATCATATCACAAAGTCAAAGTCGCTATTGATGCTTTAAACAGTGAAAACAAGTGAAAAACAGTCATTTTTATATAGCCCAATTAGCCTGCCAAATTTGTTGGTCTGAACTGCCTAACCGCTGAGTTCAACCTACCGATCATCTGGGTCTGGCCTATCGAACTTGCTTGAGTCCAGCCTACCAAAGATATGAATTCAGCCTGCCAAACTCTTCAATCTGGTCTGCTGAACTCAACTTCGACCTGTCGATCTATTGAAATCTGAAAAATTCTAAATTTCAAGCTTCAACTTCCTCGAGCTTTCCAAGCTCGATTCAACCTATTTTTCACCATCTCAAACCCAAAAACATGCCAGAATCACTAGGAAACAATCCTAAACTTATTTAGAGCAAAATCCCCAAATCTAAACTCAATTTCACCCTTGATTTGAAAATCAAAGACAAATGTCAAAATTTGTTTAAATTGATTTTAGCTTAAATTAAGTTTAGATTCATCATAAAACACGTCCTATAACCTCAAATTAAACATTATCCAAGCTCATCAAGCCTCGGATTTCAATATACAAGAAAGATTAAAAATTTTGACACTAAACTTTAAAATTTGAAATTTCAAAAGAGCGGCAGAGTAAACTAACCTTAATGAACATTTTGCAAGGATTCTTGGAGGCTTGAGCTTCAATTTCTTGCACCAAATCAGCGAAAATTTAGAGAAAGAGAGAGAGGGGCGTGGAAAGAGAGGGAAAGGAAAAGCAAGAGAAAGAGAAAGAGAAAGGAAATGAGAGAATGAGAGGGAAAGGGAGAATGAGGGAAATAAATAGAGGGTTTGGTTGAGTGATTTTTAAACTGAAAACCTTGGTCAGCATATTTTTTTGATAAGAGGATTTTAAAGTTGCCTAAGTTTTTGGTAAAACGGACTTGTTTGGAATTGATAAATTGTTTTGTTTCAAAATTTAAAATAACTAATAAAAATAATCAAAAATAAAATTAATTTAGAAAATGACACAAAATAATTAGATTAAGTTCAAATTACAATAAGGCACACTAATTCTTTATTTTACATGCTAATCATACTTAATTAATTTTTGAACGTTACTAGAAAAAATGGATAAGATTTAGAAGAAACATTGAACTGACAACCCTCAAGAAAAGTTTTAACAAAAAAAGATCAAAAAATTGTACATAGATGATAATCGTTATTAGGCGGAGCGCATAATCTGTGTCCTACGCATCATCCGAATCTTATTAAAAGTAACAAACATTAGACTGTTAAAAAAAAGTAATAAACAGCGAATATATAACCTGCATGGTACCAATTTATCCTCCTAGAAAAAACATTCATGTGAGCCACATCTTAACATTTTAACTTTTATCCTTAATTTTTATTTAAAATTTCAGTTGTGCATTTAAATTGTCAGAAAAAATATTATTAAACTCTTACTTAATAATTAAATACATAATACCAGTCAATGACACAAATTCAAAATAGTAATAATAATAATACAATTATATTCTTCTTCTTATTATTTCTAACTTTCAATTTTTCTTGTGTTTTCACCGAAATTATTTTCCACTCTCGTAGTACTCATGAGTATATTTGATAATGTAGTTAAAACGATTTTATTATAGTATACGAGAACTTACATTATAACATATTTTTATTTTATATTGTGACTTGTAAGAGCTTTATATTATAGCAGTTATGATATTTTCTAAACAATATTGTTAAACTATATATATATATAAGCAGAATATTGAAATGCATTGCTCCAAAATTTAAGTTGGATTCTTATCCAGAATGTAAGTAGAGAACCCAACAACCGGAGGTGGTGATGATCTGGTTCAAACCTGATTGCTCTGTCTTTAATTCTTTATTTTTATTTTTCATATGTATAAATATAAAACTTGTCACATCATATTTTCTCTTTTACGGAGAACTTGGAACCATCTCATCAGGCGATATCTGGAACGAAAAATATCGCAAAGCTTATTTATAATTGAATAATTTAATTATAAATTTTTTTTGGGTATAATTATTTTTTTTAATGGGATGGTCCCCATCACGTGCTAAATGCTTATCTTTCTTAGCCGATGCTTCAAGTAAAGTTCCTTGCCACTAATTTCCCACTTGCTCCAATCTTTCATTAATTAGGTCCCTTTTTGCATGCACTCTTACCTAATTTTTCTTTCCCTTTCATTTTCTCTTGAAAATCACATATACTAGATTCTTTTAATCTGTTTCTATCAAATATATCTTCCATGTTTATGGGTAAATTTTTTTTCTTTTTCCTTTTTATAGTATTTTTCACAATTTTGCTATAACCAAAACTTTTAGTTTCTATAGTACAAAACTCCCATACCCTCACATGCTATCGTATTTTTAATTAAAATTGATGCAAACTATTAATTTAAATCACACTTCTCAAACATTTTATTACTATTGAATTAAGAATAGAAGAATTTTCATAAATTTTAAGTATTGCTTCCACTCTCACCTAATTTCTCTCTCTCCTTTTTATCCCCTATAAATCACATATATTCAATAATTTTAATCAGCTTCCTTCGAATATATTTTTCTCATTTTTAGGTAAATTTCTTTTTTTTTTTTCCTTTTTAGTATATCTATACTTATCAAATATATTTTTCTTATTTATGGGTTTCTTTTTCCTTCTTAGTATTGAAATAATAATCGAAGACTTTACTTGATTTTTTCTAGCATTAAAGGCCTTTTAATAGCCTCATTTTTTTTAAGGGAAAAAGAAGACACTTCCAATTGATTTGCGACCTAATATTATTAGATGCCGTATCATGTTCATCCAAACCAGATTTTCCTTTTGAAGAAGATAAATGTGAATTTTTTTTTTTTTTTTTGTGGATGGAAATTTTTTCCTTTTTGTATTATCATGCATTTGTTTGATTTATTACTAAATGCCCAACTAACAGAATGAGGTCAGGGTGCACCATTACATGAATCTTGAATCTTGATAGAGACTAATATTAAAAAGTAATGTTTATACTTTATATAATAATATGATTATTAAACCAAACTAGTGAGATACACTTCAATCTTGAAAAAGTATTGCATGATGGATAATAATAATAAAAGTAAAAATAATAGAATAGCATCTTTCTACCCAAAACACTATTATATCAAACAAATTAGAAGTAGCAAAACTCACCATTTTTAGGGGCTTGTATCTCCACTTCTTCGTTACCCATGAATTCCACAAGAACAACTCCTTTGAGTCAACTTCTAGGAATGCTTCAAATGAGATCGCTGAAGTGTCTTTTTTCCACTAAAATTGGCGCTAATTTTAGCCATAATACTTGTTAAAGAACCTTAATAGACTGACCACATATGAAATTACTACCTTACCCTTTAATATCACTTAAAATTATATACACGTCAGCTTAAAATTCACGGCAATAGACAAAAGGGCACAAATGGTAATGTTTCATAGTTCAAAGGTGTTCAGATCAGTCTTCAAAGTTTGGAAGGCAAAGTGACAGCGTTACTAAAATTAAGGGATAAAATTAAAATTTATCCTAATATATACCGAGGATCTAACTTGGGTTGTTAAATTGTCAAGTATTAATCCACATCAACCTAGTTGAAAAAGAAAGAAGCCAAAAGAAAAATTTTGGAAAACCATCAATGCAAGAAATAGAAATAAAAAGCATACAAAAAGATGCCAAAAACTCTTATGTCTGTCTCACACAAGAGCAACAAAACCAACGGTAACCCTTAGTCCCACGTGTGTTAGTATAACCTAAATTCAAATTTATATAGTCAATGCAACAATAATGTATGTAGACATTTTGCTTTTCTTTTTCTTTTTCCTTTTTTTTTGTAAATTTGGTTTCTGTAAATAGGACGTGACAAAGATTTCAAAGCCTTGAAATCACATGGATGAGACTAATTCCCTCTGGAAAAAATAATAATAATAATAAGTTAATTGTCAAAATACATAATGGAAGCACATTTTTTTTGTTGTCGTTGTCGACAAGTTGTCGTTGTTGTTTTAGCTTGGTAGAGAGAGAGAGAGAGAGAGAAAGAGAGAGAGAGAGAGAGAGATTTGCTTTCTAGGTGTATCACACACCACTTGATCTTATTCCTCCTATTATCGCACAGTGATTGAATCTAAGCCTGACAACACCCAATGACGACAGCCTTTCCCCCTTTTGCCCAAGCAGTATCCCATGAAACTTCTAGCGATTAATGTTACAGATAAGTGTTACTGTCAATATATCGATATAACGTTTTTAACCGTTGAATCGAATAAAATTTAAACTAAATATATTCTAACTAGGGACTTTTAGGTAAGGTATGGAAAAAATTCACGTTAGTTTGTGATGAATATTTTGAGCAACGAGTTTACCTTAAGTTAAGTGTTGGTGTTTGGAAGGTGGTGGGAACCAGTGGTGAGAACCAATTTTACTGTAGCATGTTAGAGTTTTACACTACAGTAATTTTTTTTATTGTTATTGTAGCATGTGAGAGCTTTATACTGTTCATAACTGAGTTTGTGGTAGAAACCGCAGTTCCCACCATTTTGCCAAACACCCAGTTAATAATCAACGTCGGGGACTAATATAACCTCATATTAGGAAAAAAAATGATTAACAGTAAGGAAATAGTACTATTAAGAGGCCAAAAAAAGAAAGAAAATAAATAAAAAAAAAATTCAGGTATGTGTTTGAAATCATATCAGACGTAGACAAGTACATTCAAATTATACATTGTTGTGCATAGGGAGTTTGGAGTGTTCTTAAATTTTGGTACTCTATTGTTGTACTCTCATTGCAAACCTTTTATAATTCCGATCATA